>CM044011.1:80903965-80999446 GCA_024085815.1 Flaveria linearis | reverse complement strand
TAGTGTTTTTAAGTTGTGTTTTTGGCTAAGAAACCGAAGGTATATGTTCTTATGTGTGTGAGTGTGTTCGGGTGTGTGTTTATTGGATTTTTAGGTGTTCAAATTCTTTGGGAAGCCCAAGATTTAGAGTATAAAACCCGAAAAAAAACTAAGGTGAGTTTCTAGAACCCTATTTTACATGTTTTATACGATTTCGGGGCTGGAAAATACATGTATGTATGTTTTTATGAGATTGGGTATGTTACCCGTATGTTCATGTGCATGTGTATGGGGTGGGGTATGTTTTGGGCGAATATAATGTTATGGTTATGTTAAGTTCATGCTTAGTATAGGATGTGTATGCTTAGAACAAGGTAATAGATGTTTGGGACTGAAATCGACTTAGAAACATAGTTAACAGGATGATAATGCGCCTATATAAGGCTCATACGCCTGAATAGTCTTCATGCTCCCAGGATCTTGACCAAGAGCTTAAGTGTCAAGGCTCATGCTCTCCAAGTGCTCATGCGCCTGAAATTATGACTTAGAAAACTAAGTATAGGATAAGGTGCCTAAACAGTACTCCTACGCTTAGAAAATTCCTTAGAAATATCATGTGCATGTTGATGTGCCTGAACAGTAGCTTCCTAGCTTTTTGCTACAAACGCCTAAGTATTGAGGTGATGTGCCCCAACAGTGCTCATGTGCGCCTGAAAGGCTCATGCGCCTAAGTGATAAGCTGCTAAGTGTTGGGATGGTTCCTGCACAGTTGAATGCTCCCAGACAGGGCTCATGTGCCCAAATAGTGTTGATGCGCCCAACACTTAGAAATTATTGCAGAATTTTCGTGGGAGTCTGTGCATTTAGGGTTTGGACCGATGTTGACCAGGGTTTATTTAATGCACATGCTTATGTTTGATTGTCATATGACCATTATTATTATATATTATTAGGGTTATTATTATTTTATCATATAATTATATTAATATTGTGTGACTTTACGTGGTATGATCCGATCAAAAGAAAAACTATTATCATAAATAAGTGAAAGATTAATGATAAAGAAAAGTGGAACGTAAACGAATGAACGAAAGTCTTGCAAGCAAATGTAAAGAGGTGCACGGCCTTGTTGTCGTTAGCTCAACTGTGATGCGGGTTAGCTACCCCAAGGATGCACACAGGGTCACTCTTTAAGATTGATAATGGGGTCAGCAACTCTGTGTTGCAAAAGACCGAAAGACCTGCAATCCTTAAGATTGCTAATGGGTGAGCGACTCTGTGTCGCAAAAGATCGAAGTCTTGCAATCCTTGAGATTGCTAATGGTTGAGCGACTTGGTGTTGCCAAAGACGGAAATAATGGTAAAAGTATAATTGAACGATGATGAAGATAATAATATATTACCTATGTGTACGTACGATGTGTGATCACCTACGAAAGAAATAAACAGTTTGAAATGAAAAGTAAGTATTTTATTTATAAAAACTAGAACTCACTCAGCAACGCTGACTTTTATGTATTTTCCAGTTGGCAGGTAAACGTTGCTGAGGATGGCACGCGGGATGGCTACTCGGCGGGCAAGACTGACATCCATTCATGTCTTGACAATACTGTTGTTTTGTAATTCATTCAACTAACATTTTATCCTCATGAACTACAATGTATTGCTTAACAACATGTTTATAATGAATGAATGGTTTTTGTTAAATTAATTCCGCTGCTTAAATTTATATATGTAATGTTTTATGATGTGAATGACCAACTGTGAGATGCCCGGGAACGGGGCCTTACAAGTTGGTATCAGAGCCAAGTTTAAGTGAAACGGGTAAATTTTCAAAATACCTTAACTTAAACTGAAAATGGGACAGAAGGAGGGATGTCAGCCCGAGTAGCTACGTTCATCAAGTATTTCTTTTCTTAAGGATAACCAGTATTATGTGCGTGTGCTACTTGACTTATGTGTTCTTAGTAGATTTAGATACTGATATAGTCAGGATAGAAAATGCTTGGGGTGTGAAGAGTAAAGTAAGTGGTTAATCACAACTGGCCACTGTCATTAGGACTTACTATACTTGACATAAACTGAGCTATTACTTGAATGACTGTGTTAGTGTTTGAATCTTATAGCACTTAGGAAATGAATGGGAAGAAATCTGCCAAGGCTTCTAGAGGCAGAGGTCGACCGCGTGTGACTAGGAGCAGTGCTAAAGCTCCTGAGACGACCCATGAGAACCCTGAGGTTCATGACTGGACTGAAGGAAACGAGAATGCCAGCCTGAACGCCTCAGCTCGGGAGGCGATTGCTGATGAGGTGCACCAGGTCATGCAGACAGTCTTACCGTCTGTAGTGACTGAAGTTATTCGAGCTGTGAGGAACGAGGAGAAAAAGGAGAAGGAGGACAGGAAAGGGTCGACTGGGAAGGAAAGCGAGGGAGAGGAGGAACGGCCGAAGCCTGAGATAGTAGTTTCCAACGAGGAAGAGGAGGATGCAGTAGGGGTAACGACCAAGGGATGCAGCTATGGGGCATTCCAGAGGTGTAAGCCCCCGAGTTTTGATGGCAATGGCAATGCTGCTGCTGCTCACCGCTGGGCGAGGGAGATGGAGGCAGTGTTGGAGATTAGTGAGTGTCGCGAAGATCAAAGGGTGAAGTTCGCGACTCACTCTTTTGTCGACTTGGCATTGTGTTGGTGGGACAATATTGTCCAAGCTGAAGGTTCTAGGGCCATCGGGAAAATGCGATGGAACGAGTTGAAGAAGCTGGTGATTGAGGAATTTTGTCCTCACAGGGAACTCAATAAGATCGAGAGGGAGTTCCTACAACTCGAGACGGGAACCATGACCCACAAGCAGTACACCACCAAATTCAATGAGATGGCAAGGCTGGTGCCGGATCAAGTGACGCCGCTGTCTCGAAAGATTAACCGGTACATTCAGGGATTGCCAGCTGACATTCATAGGCACTTGATTGCTACTCGACCAAGCACTTTTAGGTCGGCAGTGGATTTGGCTGGGAGACTCTATGATGAGAGGGAGTAACAGAGGTGTAGGTAAAGGAAGGCTGGTGGTGGTGACCGAAACTGGAACGGGAAACGGTTCGGGCGTGGTGGTTTTACCCCGAACCACAAGAAGATGAGAATGGATGACCGAAGGGTGGGGTCATCAAGCTCGGGGCCCAAGAGGTGTGGCAAGTGCGGGAAGGAGCATACGGGTGAGTGCAGGCTGGGGCTCAACGTGTATTTCAAGTGCGGGAAACCAGGCCATATCTACAAAGACTGTAAGGCGCTGAGGTGTTATACCTGCGGTGAAGAGGGCCATATGAGCAAGGATTGTAGGAGGCCGAGGGCGGAGAGTTCCGGGGCAAAGAAAACAACCAGAACTGAAGGGCAGAAGGTGAGCGCCAGAGCTTTCACCATGACCAGGGAGGAGGCTAGGACGGACCCCGATGTTGTGTCAGGTACGTTTCTAGTAGATCAAACTCTTGCTTCTGTGTTATTTGATTCTGGTGCTAGTAGGAGTTTTATTTCTGCTACTTTCTATGCTAAACTGCCTGTTAGTAGTAAATGCATGATGAGCCCTTTGACATAGAAACTGCTATTGGTAAGTTCACTAGAGTTACTGAGGTGATAGAGGACTGTGCCATAGAACTAGAAGGTCATAGGTTTGCTGCTAGGTTACATGTGATGCCCCTAGGTGGATTTGATGTGGTACTAGGGATGGATTGGTTAGCAACCTATGAAGCGAATATCGTATGTCGTAAGAAGATGATTAGACTGACGGCGCCTGACGGAATTCCGGTGACGATATACGGCGATCGGGTTATGACGATTCCGAAAGTGATTTCGATGGCGGTGGCAGGAAAGTGCCTAAGGCATGGATGTAGCGCTTATTTAGCCTACGTGAAAGATGTGGACACGTCAACACCCTAATTGTCCAATGTACCGGTGGTGTGTGACTTTCCTGATGTATTTCCAGAGGACTTATCGGGTGTGCCACCGGATCGCGAAATCGAATTTCAAATTGACTTGATACCCGGTGCCCAACCTGTCGCCAAGGCACCGTACCGATTAGCTCCGACTGAGATGAAGGAGTTAATAGAGCAACTGCAAGAGTTACTCGATAAGGGTTTTATCAGACCGAGTATCTCTCCTTGGGGTGCTCCGGTCTTATTCGTGAAAAAGAAGGACGGTAGCATGAGAATGTATATCGACTACCGTGAGTTGACAAATTGACGATAAAGAATCGGTATCCGTTCCGAGGATTGACTACTTGTTCGACCCGCTCCAGGGTGCCAGTTGGTTCTCGAGGATAGATCTTAGATCTGGCTACCATCAATTGAAAGTAAAGAAGCAGGACATTCCTAAAATAGCTTTTCGTAAGCGTTATGGACACTATGAGTTTCTCGTTATGTCCTTTGGTTTAACCAACGCGCGGCTGCTTTTATGGATTTGATGAATCGAGTGTGTTAGCCAATGTAGATAAATCAGTGATTGTGTTCATCGATGATATCCTGATTTATTCAAGGAGTGAAGAAGAGCATGCCGGTCACATTCGGGAAGTATTAGAGACTTTGAGAAAGGAGAAACTGTATGCTAAATTCTCCAAGTGTGCTTTTTGGAACGCGAGGTGCAATTTCTGGGTCACGTGGTAAATGCGAAGGGAATCATAGTGGACCCAGCAAAGGTTGAGGCCGTGATGCAATGGAAGTCTCCTAAGACGCCATCCGAAATTTGTAGCTTCTTGGGATTGGCGGGCTACTATAGAAGGTTTATTCAAGACTTCTCCAAGGTAGCCTCACCTTTGACTAAGTTGACTCGCAAGGACGTGAAGTTCGTGTGGGGTCGAGAGCAGGAGGGTGCCTTTGAGGAATTGAAGACGAGACTAACACAAGCTCCTGTCTTGACATTGCCCAAGGGAAATGAAGACTGGTGGTCTATTCGGATGCATCATACTCTGGGCTAGGTTGCGTATTGATGCAACATAGAAGGGTGATAGCCTACGCGTCTCAACAACTGAAAACCCACGAAGTCAACTATCCCACGCACGATCTAGAACTAGCCGCGGTGGTTTTTTGCGTTGAAGATTTGGCGGCACTATCTATACGGGACGAAGTGCACCATCTTCACAGACCACAAAAGCTTGAAGTACTTCTTCGAGCAGAAAGATCTAAACATGAGGCAGAGGTGATGGTTGGAGCTCATAAAGGATTATGATTGCGAAATCCATTACCATCCGGGCAAGGCCAACGTGCTGGCAGATGCCCTTAGCCGAAAGGAAAGGCCCGAGCCGATCCGGGTGAAGGCTTATCAGCTAATTATAACCTCCGATGTGTGACACAGGTTAAGGAGTTTCAAGATGAGGCTTTGAAAGAAGATCGTCTTAACTCCGAAAGGATGAGAGGTCTAGTTACGAATTGGGTGAGAACACTCTTGGTGTTAAGACCCGATTCGGGCGAATATGGATTCCTCGATACGGGGATCTACGTGGAAATATTATGCACGAGGCCCATAAGACTTGATACTCCATTCATCCCGGTGCCACAAAGATGTATCAAGATATGAAGAAAGATTATTGGTGGCCGGGTATGAAGCGTGACGTGGTGGTGTATGTGAGTAAGTGCCTTACTTGTCTACAGGTGAAGGCGGAACACCAGAAGCCGTATAGGAAGATCCAACCTTTGGATATACCGGAATGGAAGTGGGAGCACATCACCATGGATTTCATTACAAAGCTACCACGTACTCCGAAAGGGTACGATGCCATATGGGTGATTGTGGACCGCTTGACGAAAAGTGCTCACTTCCTACCGATCCGTGAGACCTATCCATCCGAGAGGTTGGCTGACCTGTTCGTCAAGGAGGTTTGTAACTCGTCATGGTGTGCCGGTGTCTATTGTGTCTGATCGTGACACCCGGTTTACCTCTAAATTCTCGAAGAAATTCCACGATGCCATGGGGACGAGGTTATATATTAGCACGGCTTATCATCCTCAAACTGATGGTCAGTCAGAAAGGACCATTCAGACACTGGAAGACATGCTTCGGGCATGCGTGATTGATTTTGGGGGAAGTTGGGATGACCACTTACCGTTAGCTGAATTCTCGTACAACAATAGCTATCATGCCAGCATTGGTATGCCAGCATTGGTATACCACCATACGAGATGCTATACGGTAGAAGATGTAGGACGCCCGTATGTTGGGGAGACATTGGGCAGAAAGAATTGGGGAGCGTCGAGGTAATCGAGGCTGCGACTGAGAAGCTTGAGAAGATTAAAGCCTTCATGAGGGCAGCTAAAGATAGACAGAAGTCGTATGCCGATAAATGACATAGACCAATTGAGTTCCAGCTGGGTGACCGGGTTATGTTGAAGGTCTCACCTAGAAGGGAATTATCAGATTCAGGAAGCGGGGCAAGTTGAGCCCAAGATATATAGGCCATTTCCGAATCATTGCTCGAGTAGGAGGTGGCCTATAGATTGGAATTGCCAGATGAGTTAAGTGAAATTCACCCGACATTCCATGTATCTCATTTGAGAAAGTGTATAGCTGATGGAGACATGGTTGTCCCACTGGAGGACATTGAAGTTGATGAAAGGCTCAATTATGTGGAGCAACCAGTGGCAATCATCGATCGTAAGGAGAAGAGGCTGAGAAATAAAGTGGTCCCTCTTGTGCATGTACAGTGGAAGCACCGGAAGGGATCCGAATCCACATAGGAGACTGATGAGGAGATGAGGCAACATTACTCTCATCTGTTTGAGGAATAACAGGTTTCAGGGACGAAACCTATATAAGGGGGGTGGACTTGTAACACCCGAATATTTCTAAAGTAATAAATAAAAGGATAAAAGAGAATAAAGGATAGAAATGAAAGTCAACCCAAAGTTGAGGGGTCAAAAGTGTCAAATGGACAAAAAGTAATAAAGTTGGTGAAAAAGGTGGTATGGCCGCCCATTTTATCCTACACAACATCTTTCATTCGGAAGTTTTTGAGAGAGAAAGCAGAATTCGAGACCTTGAAGAAGAACAAGGGGAAAACCGGATTTAAGGTAAGAATTAGTGTTTTTAAGTTGTGTTTTTGGCTAAGAAACCGAAGGTATATGTTCTTATGTGTGTGAGTGTGTTCGGGTGTGGTGTGTTATTGGATTTTTAGGTGTTCAAATTCTTTGGGAAGCCCAAGATTTAGAGTATAAAACCCGAAAAAAAAACTAAAGTGAGTTTCTAGAACCCTATTTTACATGTTTTATACGATTTCGGGGCTGGAAAATACATGTATGTATGTTTTTATGAGATTGGGTATGTTACCCGTACGTTCATGTGCATGTGTATGGGGTGGGGTATGTTTTGGGCGAATATAATGTTATGGGTATGTTAAGTTCATGCTTAGTATAGGATGTGTATGCTTAGAACAAGGTAATAGGATGTTTGGGACTGAAATCGACTTAGAAACATAGTTAACAGGATGATAATGCGCCTATATAAGGCTCATACGCCTGAATAGTCTTCATGCTCCCAGGATCTTGACCAGGAGCTTAAGTGTCGAGGCTCATACTCTCCAACAGTGCTCATGCGCCTGAAATTATGACTTAGAAAACTAAGCATAGGATAATGTGCCTAAACAGTACTCCTACGCTTAGAAAATTCCTTAGAAATATCATGTGCATGTTGATGTGCCTGAACAGTAGCTCATGTGCCTAGGTTTTTGCTACAAACGCCTAAGTATTGAGGTGATGTGCCCCAACAGTGCTCATGCGCCTGAAAGGCCGTTGTGGTTGTTGTTGTTATGATTGTGGTTGTTATGGTTACGGTTGTTGTGGTTGTGGATGTCGTTGTGGTTATGGTTGTGGTTGTGGTTGTGGTTGTGGTTATGGTCGTGGTTCTTGTCGTGGTATTGTCGTGGTTATGGTTCTTGTCGTGGGTGTGGTTTTTGTCATGGTTGTGTTTGTTGTCTTGGTTGTGGTTGTTGTCTTGGTTGTGGTTATTGTCGTGGTTGTCGTTGTTGTCATTGTAGTGTTGTTATTGTCATGATGTTGTTGTCGTGATTATTGTTGTCGTGGTTGTTGTTGTCGTGGTTGTTTTAGTTGTCGTGGTTGTCGTCATCATGGTTATTGTCGATGTAGTTGTCTTCGTCATGGTTGTCGTCGTCTCCGTGGTTGTCGTCGTCATGGTTGTTGTCGTTGTCGTGGTTGTTGGCGTCGTGATTGTTGGCGTCATAGCTGTTGGCATCCCGGTTGTGGGCCTCGTGGTTGTTTTCATCATGGTTGCTGTCATTGTGGTTTTTAACGTCGTGGTTTTTGTCGTCATAGTTGTTGTCGTCGTGGTTGTTGTCGTCGTGGTTGTTGTCGTCGTTGTTGTTGTCGTCGTGGTTGTCCTCATCATGGTTGTTGTTTTCGGGGTTGTCGTCATCATTATTGTTGTAGTAATGTTGTTGTTGTTGTTGTGGTTGTTGTTGTTGTGGTTGTGATTGTAGTTATTATGGTTAGGATCATTGTCGTGTTTGTTTTCATCGCGGTTGTTGTCATCATGGATGTTTTCGTCATGGTTGTTGTCATTGTGGTTATTGTCATCATGATTTTTGTCGACGTGGTTGTTGACGTCGTGGTTGTTGTTGTCGTGGTTGTTGTCGTCGTGGTTATTGTCATCGTTGTTGTTGTCGTTGTTGTTGTTGTTGTTGTAATCGTTGTTGTTGTTGTGGTTGTTGTTGTTGTTCTTGTTATTGTTGTTATTGTTGTTTTGTTGTGGTTGTTTTTGTTGTTGTTGTAGTTGTGGTTGTTGTGGTTGTGGTTGTGGTTGTTGTTATTGTTGTTGTTGTTGTTGTTTTCGTTGTTGTTCTTATCGTTGTTGATCTTGTCGTTGTTGTTGTTGTTATTGTTTTTGTTATTGTGGTTGTTGTTGTTATGGTTGTTATTGTTGTTGTTGTTAATGTGGTTGTTGTGGTTGTTGTTGTTATTGTTTTGTTGTTGTTGTTGTTGTTGTCGTCATTGTCATTGTTGTTGTTGTGGTGGTGGTGGTTGTTGTTGTGGTGGTTGTTGTGGTTGTTGATGTTATTGTTGTTGTCATTGTTGTTGTTATGGTCGTTGTAGTTGTAGTCTTTGTTGTTGTTCTTGTCGTTGTTCTTGTTGTTGTTATTGTTGTTGTTGTTGTGGTTGTTTTCGTTGTTATGGTTGTGGTTGTTGTTGTCATTGTTGTCGTTGTTGTCGTTGTGATTGGGATTGTTGTCGTGGTTGTTGTTGTCTTGGTTGTTGTTGTCGTCGTTTGTTATCGTCATGGTTGGTGTCGTCGTGGTTATGGTTATCGTCATGGTTGTTGTCATTGTGGTTGTTGTCATCATGGTTGTGGCTGTCATCATGGTTGTTGTCATCATGGTTGTTTTCATCATGGTGGTGGTTGTTATTGTTGCTATTGTTGTTGTTTTTACGGTTATGGTTGTTGTGTTTGTGATTGTTGTGGTTGTGGTTATGGTGGTGTGGTTGTTTTGGTTATGGTTGTTGTCCTGGTTGTGGTTGCTGTCATGGTTATGCTTATTGGCCTTGTGGTGGTTGGCCTCGTGGTTGTTGTTGTGTTATTATCGTCGGGGATGTTGTTGTTGTCGTCGTCATTGTTGTTGTTGTGGTTGTTGTTGTTGTGATTATGGTTGTTGTGGTTACGGTTGTTGTGGTTGTGGTTGTGGTTGTGGTTATGGTTGTGGTTGTAGTTGTGGTTGTGGTTGTGGTTGTGGTTATGGTTGTGGTTGTGGTTGTGGTTGTGATTCTTGTCATGGTTATGGTTCTTGTGTGGGTGTGGTTTTTGTCATGGTTGTGGTTCTTGTCTTGGTTGTGGCTATTGTCATGGTTGTCATTGTTGTCGTTGTAGTGTTGTTGTTGTCATGATTATTATTTCGTGATTATTGTTGTCGTGGTTGTTGTTGTCGTGGTTGTTTTAGTTATCGTGGTTGTCGTCGTCATGGTTATTGTCGATGTAGTTGTCTTCGTCATGGTTGTCGTCGTCGTCATGGTTGTCGTCGTCGTGGTTGTTGTCGTCGTCGTGGTTGTTGGCGTCGTGGTTGTTGGCATCATGGTTGTTGGCATCCTGGTTGTGGGCCTCGTGGTTGTTTTCATCATGGTTGCTGTCATTGTGGTTGTTGTCGTCGTGGTTTTTGTCGTCATAGTTGTTGTCGTCGTGGTTGTTGTCGTCGTGGTTGTTCTCATCATGGTTGTTGTTTTCGGGGTTGTTGTCGTCATCATTGTTGTTGTTAATGTTATTGTTGTTGTTGTTGTTATGGTTGTGATTGTAGTTGTTATGGTTAGGATCATTGTCGTGATTGTTGTTGTCATGGTTGTTTTCTTCGCAGTTGTTGTCATCGTGGATGTTTTCGTCGTGGTTGTTGTCGTCGTGGTTGTTGTCATCGTGGTTATTGTCGTCATGATTGTTGTCGACGTGGTTGTTGTCGTCGTGGTTATTGTCATCGTCGTTGTTGTTATTCTTGTAATAGTTGTTGTTATTGTGATTGTTGTTGTCATTATTGTCGTTGTTGTCGTTGTGATTGAGATTGTTGTCGTGGTTGTTGTTGTCGTGGTTGTTGTTGTCTTAGTGTTGTTGTCGTCGTTTGTTGTCGCCATGGTTGGTGTCGTTGTGGTTGTGGTTATGGTTATCATCATGGTTGTTGTCATCATGGTTGTTGTCGTCGTGGTAGTGGATGTCATCATGGTTGTTGTCATCATGGTTGTTTTCATCGTGGTGGTGGTTGTTATTGTTGCGATTGTTGTTTTTTTTACGGTTATGGTTGTTATGATTGTAATTGTTGTGGTTGTGGTTGTGGTGGTTGTGGTTGTTCTGGTTGTGGTGGTTGTCCATGTTGTGGTTGTAGTCATGGTTGTGGTTGTTGGCCTCGTGGTGGTTGGCCTCATGGTTATTGTTGTTGTTGTTGTTGTTTTCGTCATCATTGTTGTTGTTGTTGTTGTGTTGTTCTTGTCGTGGTTGTGGTTGTTGTCTTGGTTAGGCTTATTTTCGTGGTTGTCGTTATTTCCATTGTAGTGCTGTTATTGTCGTGATTGTTGTTATCATGGTTGTTGTTGTCGTGGTTGTTTTAGTCGTCATGGCTGTCGTCGTCATGGTTATCATTGACGTATTTGTCGTCGTCATGGTTGTTGTCGTCGTCGTGGTTGTCGACGTCGTGGTTGTTGGCGCCGTGGTTGGTGGTGTCGTGGTTGTTGGCGTCATGGTTGTTTGCATCCTGGTTGTGGGACTCGTTTTTCTTTTCGTCATGGTTGTTTTCATCATGGTTGTTGTCGTCGTAGATGTTGTCGTCGTGGTTATTGTGGTCATGGTTGTTGTCGTCATGGTTGTTGTCGTCGTGGTTGTTCTCGTCTTGGTTGTTGTTTTCAGGGTTGTTGTCATCGTCATCATTGTTGTTATTAATTTTGTTGTTGTTGTGGTTGTTGTTGTTGTGATTGTAGTTGTTATGGTTAGGATCGTTGTCGTGATTGTTGTTGTCGTGGTTGTTTTCGTCGCGGTTGTAGTCGTCCAGGATGTTTTCATCATGGTTGTTGTCGTCATGGTTGTTGTCATCGTGGTTATTGTCGTCATGATTATTATCGACGTGGTTGTTATCGTTGTGGTTGTTTTTGTCATGGTTGTTGTCATTGTGATTGTTGTTGTTGTCGTTGTTGTTGTTGTTGTTGTTGTAATCGTTGTTGTTGTTGTGGTTGTTGTTGTTGTTCTTGTCGTTGTTGTTATTGTTGTTTTGTTGCAGTTGTTTTTGTTGTTGTTGTAGTTGTGGTTAATGTGGTGGTGGTTGTGGTTGTTTTTGTTATTGTTGTTGTTATCGTTGTTGTTCTTGTCGTTGTTGATCTTGTCGTTGTTGTGGTTGTTGTTATTATTGTTGTTGTTATGGTTGTTTTTGTTATGGTTGTTGTTGTTCTTGTTATTATGGTTGTTGTGGTTGTTGTTGTTGTGGTTGTTGTTGTTATTGTTGTTGATTTTGTTGTTGTTGTCATCGTTGTCATTGTTGTCGTTGTGGTGATGGTAGTTGTTGTGGTTATTGATGTTATTATTGTTGTCATTGTTGTTGTTATAGTCGTTGTAGTTGTTGTAATCATTGTTGTTGTTCCTGTCGTTGTTATAGTTGTTATTATTGTTGTTATGGTGGTTGTTTTCGTTGTTGTTGTGGTTGGGGTTCTTGTGGTTGTGGTTGTTGTTGTCATTGTCGTCGTTGATGTCATTATTGTCGTTGTGATGGGGATTGTTGTCGTGGTTGTTGTTGTCTTGGTGGTTGTTGTCGTCGTTTGTTGTCATCATGGTTGGTGTCATCGTGGTTGTGGTTATCGTCATGGATGTTGTCATCGTGGTTGTTGTCGTCGTGGTTGTGACTGTCATCATTGTTGTTGTCGTTATGGTTGTTTTCATCATGAGGGTGGTTGTTGTTGCTGCTATTGTTGTTGTTTTTAACGGTTATGGTTGTTGTGATTGTCATTGTTGTGTTGTGGTTGTGGTGGTTGTGGTTGTTCTGGTTGTGGCTGTTGTCCCTGTGATGGTTGTTATCGTGGTTGTGGTTGTTGGCCTCGTGGTGGTTGGCCTCATGGATGTTGTTGTTGTTGTTGTCGTCGTGGTTGTTGTTGTTGTCATCGTCATTGTTGTTGTTGTGGTGTTGTTGTTGTGTTGTTGTTATTGTGGTTATTATGGTTATGGTGGTTGTGGTTGTGGTTGTGGTTGTGGTTGTGGTTGTGGTTGTGGTGTGGTTGTGGTTGTGGTTGTGGTTGTCGTTATGGTTGTGGTTGTGGTTGTGGTTCTTGTCGTGGTTGTGGTTCTTTTCATGGTTGTGGTTTTTGTCATGGTTGTGGTTGTTGTCGCGGTTTTGGTTATTGTCGTGGTAGTCGTTTTTTTGCCGTTGTAGTGTTGCTGTTGTCGTGATTGTTGTTGTCATGATTATTGTTGTCGTGGTTTGTTGTTGTCGTTGTTCTTTTAGTCATCGTGATTGTCGATGTGGTTGTCGTCGTTGTGGTTTGTCGTCGCTGCCGTGTTGTCGTCGTCGTGGTTGTTGTAGTCGTCGTGGTTGTTGGCGTCGTGGTTGTTAGCGTCATGGTTGTTGGCATGATGGTTGTTGGCATCCTGGTTTTTGGGCCTCATGGTTGTTGTCGTTATGGTTGTTGTCGTTGTGGTTGTCGTCGTAGGTTTTGTCATCATAGTTGTTGTCGTCGTGGTTGTAGTCGTCGTGGTTGTAGTCGTCGTGGTTGTTGTTTTTGGGATTGTTGTCATCATGGTTGTTGTTGTTAATGTTGTTGTTGTTGTTAATGTTATTGTTGTTGTTGTTAATGTTGTTGTTGTTGTTCTTCTTCTTGTTGTTGTTATGGTTGTTGTTGTGATTGTAGTTGTTATGGTTAGGATCGTTGTCGTGATTATTGTTGTAATGGTTGTTTTCGTCGTGGTTGTTGTCGTCATGGATGTTTTTGTCGTGGTTGTTGTCATCGTGGTTGTTTTCATTGTGGTTATTGTCGTCATGATTGTTATCGACGTGGTTGTTGTCGTCGTGGTTGTTGTCGTCATGGTTGATTTTGTCGTCGTTGTTGTTGTTCTTGTAATCGTTGTTGTTGTTATGGTTGTTGTTGTTGTTCTTGTCATTGTTGTTATTGTTGTTTTGTTGTTGTTGTTGTTGTTGTTGTTGTAGTTGTGGTTGTTGTGGTGGTGGTTGTGGTTGTTGTTGTTGTTGTTGTTGTTGTCGTTGTTGTTCTTGTCGTTGTTGATCTTGTTGTTGTTGTTATTGTTGTTGTTGTGGTTGTTTTTGTTATGGTTGTTGTTGTTCTTGTTATTATGGTTGTTGTGGTGTTGTGGTTGTTGTTGTTATTGTTGTTGTTGTTGTTGTTGTCGTCGTTGTCATTGTTGTTGTTGTGGTGGTGGTGGTTGTTGTTGTGGTTGTTGATGTTATTGTTGTTGTCGTTGTTGTTGTTATGGTTGTTGTAGTTGTTGTAGTCGTTGTTGTTGTTCTTGTCGTTGTTATTGTTGTTGTTATTGTTGTTGTTATTGTTGTTGTTGTTGTGGTTGTTTTCGTTGTTGTTATGGTTGTGGTTCTTGTGGTTGTGGTTGTTGTTGTCATTGTTGTCGTTGTTGTCGTTATTGTTGTTGTCTTGGTTGTTGTTGTCGTCGTTTGTTGTCGTCATGGTTGGTGTCGTCATGGTTGTGGTTATCGTCATGGTTGTTGTCATCGTGGTTGTTGTCGTCGTGGTTGTGGTTGTCATCATGGTTGTTGTCGTCATGGTTGTTTTCATCATGGTGGTGGTTGTTGTTTTTGCTATTGTTGTTGTTTTTGCGGTTATGGTTGTTGTGATTATGATTGTTGTGGTTGTGGTTATGGTGGTTGTGGTTGTTCTGGTTGTGGTTGTTGTCCTGGTTGTGGTTGTTGTCGTGGTTGTGGTTGTTGGCCTCGTGGTGGTTGGCCTCGTGGTTGTTGTTGTTGTTGTCGTCATGGTTGTTGTTGTTGTTGTCATTTTTATCGTCGTCATTGTTGTTGTTGTGGTTGTTGTTGTTGTGGTTGTGGTTGTTGTGGTTGTGGTTCTTGTCATGGTTGTCGTTGTTGCCATTGTAGTGGTTGTTGTTGTTGTGATTGTTGTTGTCATGGTTGTTGTTGTCGTGGCTGTTGTAGTCTTCGTGGTTGTCGTCATCATGGTTATCGTCGACGTAGTTATCGTCGTCATCGTGGTTGTCGTCTTCGTCGTGGTTGTTGGCGTCATGGTTGTTGGCGTCATGGTTGTTGGCGTCCTGGTTGTGTTCCTCGTGGTTGTTTTCATCATGGTTGTTGTCGTCGTGGTTGTTGTCGTCGTGGTTATTGTCGTCATGGTTGTTGTCGTCGTGGTTGTTGTCGTCGTGATTGTTGTCGTCGTGGTTGTTCTCTTCATGGTTGTTGTTTTCGGGGTTGTTGTCATCATCATTGTTGTTATTAATGTTGTTGTTGTTGTTATTATGGTTGTTGTTGTGATTGTAGTTGTTATGGTTGGGATCGTTGTCATGATTGTTGTTGTCGTGGTTGTTCTCGTCGTGGTTGTTATCGTCGTGGATGTTTTCGTCGTGGTTGTTGTCGTCGTGGTTGTTGTCATCGTGGTTATCGTAAAGTCATCATCTAAATCGATTCCGCATATTGTTGCACTTGATAATCAAATTAAGACGAATGTGTGCGTATATGATATCAACGAACTTCAAAAAAGCCTCAATCGAATATTATTAATCAAACAATTACAATACCAAAGGAGTTTACGTCGTTTAAGCTCGATCCACCCAAGGTGAGCTCTCCTCGGGTGGCCTATCACACAACTCACTGCTCTCTCACCCACAGAGCACCTTTACAAATGAACACACATAATGAAATACACATCTATTATACTATCCAGATGTTCTCGCGTGAGAACTTTAAGTTCTCACGCGGCAACTCCAAGCTTTCGCGCGATAAGATTTTATCCATCATCTTGGAGTTCTCGCATCCTTGTATTTTGTCACATGATTTGAGTTTTTGCTTTTCACTTGATACTTGTAATCCATTAAGGCTAGGTCCTTATAGATATTGTTGTCGTGATTGTTGTCGACATGGTTGTTGTCGTCGTGGTTGTTATCGTCGTGGTTGCTGTCGTCGTGGTTGTTGTCATCGTTATTGTTGTTGTCGTCGTCTTTGTTGTTGTTGTTGTTGTTATTGTTGTTGTTGTAATCGTTGTTGTTGTTATGGTTTTTGTTGTTGTTCTTGTCGTTGTTGTTATTGTTGTGGTTGTTTATGTTGTTGTTGTAGTTGTGGTTGTTGTGGCGGTGGTTGTGGTTGTTGGTGTTGTTGTTGTCATCGTTGTTCTTGTCGTTGTTGATCTTGTCGTTGTTGCAGTTGTTGTTATTGTTGTTGTTGTTGTTGTGGTTGTTGTTATGGTGGTTGTTGTTGTTATGTGGTTTTATGGTTGTTGTTTTTTGTGGTTGTTATGGTTGTTATTGTTGTTGTTGTTGTTGTTGTTGTTGTCGTCGTTGTCATTGTTGTTGTTGTGGTGGTGGTGGTTGTTATTGTGGTTGTTGTTATGGTTGTTGATGTTATTGTTGTTGTTGTTATGGTCATTGTAGTTGTTGTAGTTGTTGTTGTTGTTCTTTTTGTTTTTATTGTGGTTGTTGTGTTGTTGTTGTTGGTTGTTGTTGTTTGTTGTTGTTGTGTTACGGTTCTCGTAGTTGTGGTTCTTGTTATCATTGTTATCATTATTGTCGTTGTTTTCGTTGTTGTCGTTGTGGTTAGGATTGTTGCCGTGGTTGTTGTTGTCTTAGTTGTTATTGTCGTCGTTTGATTTCGTCCTGGTTGGTGTCGTCATGGTTGTGGTTATCGTGGTTGTTGTCGTCGTGGTTGTGGCTGTCATCATGATTGTTATCGTCATGGTTGTTTTCATCGTGGTGGTGGTTGTTATTATTGCTATTGTTGTTGTTTTTGCGGTTATGGTTGTTATGATTGTGATTGTTGTGGTTGTGGTTGTGGTGGTTGTGGTTGTGGTTGCTCTTGTTGTGGTTGTTGTCCTGGTTGTGGTTGTTGTCATGGTTGTGGTTGTTGGCCTCGTGGTGGTTGGCCTCGTGGTGGTTGGCCTCATGGTTATTATTGTTATTGTTGTTGTCGTCATCGTCTGTTGTTATGGTTGTTCTGGTTGGGATTGTTGGTGTGGTTGTTATTGTCGTGGTTGTTTCTGTCATCGTGGTTGTTGTCATCGTAGTTGTCGTCGTCGTGGTTGTCGTCGTCGTAATTGTCGTTGTCATGGTTGTTGTCATCGTGCTTGTTGTCATCGTGGTTGTTGTCGTCATTGTTTTTTAGGGTCGTGGTTGTTGTCCACGTGGTTGTTGTCCATGTGGTTGTTGTCTTCATGGTTGTTATTGTTTTCGTCGTCGTTGTTGTTGTTGTGTTTGTGGTTGTTGTGGTTGCGATTGTGGTCGTGGTTGTTATTGTGGTGGTTGTTGTTGTCTTGGTTGTTATTGTCGTCGTTTGTTGTCGTCATAGTTGTTGTCGTCATGCTTGTTGTTGTCGCCGTGGTTGTTGTCGTCGTGGTTGTTGTGGTGATGGTGGTGGTTGTTTTTGCTATCGTCGTGGTTGTTGTCATCATGGTTTTCGTCATCGTGGTTTTCGTCGTCGTGGTTGGTGTCGTCGTGGTTGTTGTCATCATGCTTGTTGTCGTCATGGTTGTTGTAGTCGTTTGTTATCATCGTAGTTGTTGTGTTCATGGTTGTTGTTTTCGTCGTGATTGTTATCTTCATGGTTCTCATCATCGTGGTTGTTTTCATCGTGCTTGTTGTCTTCGTGGTTGTTGTCATCGTGGTCGTTGGCATTGGGGTTGTCATTATCATCGTGTTCGTTATTGTTGTTATTATTGTGGTTGTTGTGGTTGGGATTGCGGTCATGGTAGTTGTTGTCTTGGTTGTTGTTGTCGTCGTTTGTTGTCATCATGGTTGTTGTCTTCGTGGTTGTTGTCATGGCGGTGGTGGTTATTGTTGTTGCTTTTGTTGTTGTTATTGTCATTGTTGTTGTTATGGCTGTTGTTGTTATGGTCGTTGTATTTGGTTGTTGTCGTTATGGTTGTCATCGTGGTTTTTGTGTCATCATCATTGTTGTTTTTATTGTTGTTGTTGTTGTTGTTTTTTTTGTTGTTGTTGTTATCATTGTGGTTGTTATGGTGGTGGTTGTTGTCGTTATGGTTGTGGTTGTTGTCGTTATGGTTGTGGTTGTTGTCGTTGTTATGGTTGTTGTTGTTGTGGTTGTTGTTGTTTGTGTCATTGTTGTTGTGGTTGTTGTTATTGTTGTTGTTGTTGTCGTTCTTGTCATGTCTTTGTTATTGTTGTTGTGGTCATGGTTTTGTGGTGGCTGTTGTTGTAGTTATTGTTGTTGTTGTTGTTGTTGTGTTGTTATTGTTGTTGTTGTTGTTATTGTTGTTCTTGTTATTATTGTTGTTGTTGATGATGTTTTGTTATGGTTGTTGTTGTTCTTGTTATGGTTGTTATAGTGTTCGTTGTGGTTGTTGTTGTTGTTGTTCTTGTCATTGTTGTTCTTTTCATTGTTGTTGTTGTTGTTGTTGTCGTTGTTTTCATTGTTATTTTTTGTGGTTGTTGTTGTTATAGTTGTCGTTTTGTTGCTATTGTTGTTGTTATTGTTATTTGTGTTGTTGTTATTGGTATAGTAGTTGTTGTTGTTGTTATTGTTGTTGCTGTTGTTGTCGTCATTCTCACTGTTGTTGTTATGGTGTTGGTGGTTGTTGATGTGGTTGTTGATGTTGTTGTTGTTGTGGTTGTTGTTGTTATGGTCGTTGTAGTTGTTGTTCTTGTCATCATCATCGTTGTGGTTATTGTGGTTGTAGTCGTCATTGTTTTGTTATGGTTGTGGTTGTTGTCATGGTTCTTGTTATTGTGGTTGTTACTGTCATGGTTGTTGTTACCGTTGTTTCTGTGGTTGTTTTTTTGGTTGTTGTCGTTGTTGTTGTGATTGTGGTTCGGATCGTTGTCATTGCTATTGTTGTGTTGGTTATTGTGGTAGTTTTGTTGTTGATGTTGTTGTTGTTGTTGTTGTCGTTGTTGTTCATGTTGTTGTTGTTATTGTTTTCTTGTTGTTGTTATAGGATTCGTTGTTGTTGTTATTGTTGTTCTTGCTGTTTTGTGGTTGTTGTGTGTTGTTGTGGTGGTTGTTGTTGTTGTTATTATTGTTTTTGTTGTTGTTATTGTTATCGTTATTGTTGTTGTTGTTGTTGTTGTTATTGTCGTTCTCATTGTTGTTGTTGTGGTGGTGGTGGTTGTTGTTATAGTTGTTGATGTTGCTGTTGTTGTCGTTGTTGTTGTTATGTTTGTTTTAGTTGTTGTTATTGTTGTTCTTTTTCGTCGTCGATGTGGTTGTTTTCGTCATGCTTGTTGTCGTCACGGGTGTTGTCGTCATGATGGTTGTCGTCATGGTTGTTGTCGACGTGGTTGTTATCGTCGTGCTTGTTTTTGTCGTGGTGCTTGTTTTTGTCGTGGTTCTTGTCATCGTGGTTGTTGTCGTCGCGATTGTTGTCGTGATGGTTATTGTTGTTTGTTGTTGTCGTCATCGTAATTGTTGTCGTCATGGTTGTTGTCGTCATGGTGGTTGTCGTCGTCGTGGTGGTTGTCATCATCGTTGTGGTTGTTGGAGTCATGGTTGTTGGCGTCGTTTTTGTTGGCGTCATGGTTGTTGGCATAGCAGTTGTTGGCTTCATGGTTTTAGGTGTCGTGGTTTTTGGTCTTGTGATTGTTGTCGTCATGGTTGTTGGCCTCTTGGTTGTCGCCGTCATGGTTACTGTCATCATGGTTGCTGTCGTCGTGGTTGTTGTCGTCATGGTTGTTGTTGTTGTTGTTGTGTTGGTTGTTGTTGTGATTGTGATTGTTGTGGTTGGAATTGTTGTCGTGGTTGTTGTTGTCATGGTTTTATTGACATCATGGTTTTTGTCGTCATGGTCGTTGTCTTCATGGTTGTTGTTGTCTTGGTTATTTTTTTCGTTGTTGTTTTATCGTCGTAGTTGTTGTTGTTGTGGTGGTTGTCGTCGTGGTGGTTTTTGTCATCATGGTGGTTGTTGTCGTCGTTATTGTTGTCGTCGTCATGGTTGTTGGTATCGTGGTTGCTCGCATCGTGGTTACTGGCTTCGTGGTTGTTAGCGTCGTAGTTGTTGGCGTTATGGTTGTTGACGTCGTGGTTGTTGGTATCGTGGTTGTTGGCCTCGTGGTTGTTGTCATCGTGGTTGTCGTCATCGTGGTTGTTGTAGTCGTGTTGTTGTTGTTGTGGTTGTGTCGTCATGGTTGCTGTTGTCATTTTTGTTGTTGTTGTCATGGTTACTATTGTCGTGGTTGTTGGCTTCGTGGTTATGGCCTCATGGTTGGTTTCGTCGTGGTTGTTGTCGTCATGGTTATTATCGTCGTGATGGTTGTCGTCGTGGTGGTTATCGTCGTGGTCGTTGTTGTCATGGTTGTTGTCATCGTGGTTGTTGTAGTCGTGGTTCTTGTTGTCTTGGTTGTTGTCGTCGTGGTTGTTTTCATCATCGTGGTTGTTGGTGTCGTTGTTGTTGGCGTCGTGGTTGTTGGCGTCATGGTTGTTGGCATCGTGGTTGTTGGCATAGTACTTGTTGGCATCATGGTTGTTGGTGTTATGGTTGTTGGTCTCATAGTTGTTGGCCTCATGGTTGTTGGCCTCATGGTTGTTGGCCTTGTGGTTGTTGTCGTCGTGGTTGTTGCCGCGGTGGTTGTTGTCGTCGTGGTTGTTGTCGTGGTGGTTCTTGTCATTATGGTTGTTGTCGTCGTGGTTCTTGTCGTCGTGGTTCTTGTCGTCGTGGTTGTTGTGGTCGTGGTTGTTGTCGTCGTTGTTATTGTTGTCGTTGTTGTTGTCGTTGTTGTTATTGTTGTTATTGTTGTTCTTGTTGTTGTTGGTGTTGTTGTTGGTGGTGGTTGTGGTGTTGTGTAATTGTCATTCTTGTCTTGGTTGTTATTGTTGTCGTGGTTGTTATTGTCAGGGTTTTGTTATCGTGGTTGTAGTTGTTGTGGTTGTTGTCTTCATCGTGGTTGTTTTTGTCGTCGTGGTTGTTGTTGTCGTCGTGGTTGTTATCATCGTGGTTGTTGTTTACGTGGTCGTTGTTGCTGTTGTTGTTGTTGTGGTTGTTGTTGTTGTGGTTGTGGTTGTTGGCGTCGTGGTGTTGGCGTCATGGTTCTTGTCACCATGGTTGTTGTTGTCGCCGTGGTTGTTGTTGTCATTGTCGTTGTTGTCGTCGTCGTTGTTGTTGTTATGGTTGTTGTCGTCGTGGTTATTATTTTCATTGTTGATGTTGTTGTTGTCGTTGTAGTCATCGTTGTTGTTGTTGTTGTGATTGTGGTTGTTATGGTTGGGATTGTTGTCATGGTTATTATTGATGTGGTTTTGTTGTCATGGTTGTTGTTGTTGTGGTTGTTGGTGTCTTGGTTGTTGTTGTCATCATGGTTGTTGTTATTGGTGTTGTTGTTGTGGTTGTTGTTGGTGTTGGTGGTGTTGTTGTGGTTTTTGTTGTTGTAGTTATTATTGGTGATGTTTTTGTTGTGGTTGTGATTGCTTTCGTGGATGTTATCATCGTGGTTGTTGTTGTCGTGGTTGTTATTGTCGTTGTTGATGTTTTTGTTTTCGTTGTTCTTGTTGTTTTTGTTATGGTTGTTGTTGTGATTGTGGTTGTTATGGTTGGGATTGTTGTCATGGTTGTTGTTGTCATTGTTGTTGTTGTCGTGGTTGTTGTTGTCTTGGTTATTGTTGTCGTCATAGTGGTTGTTGTTGTTGTCATTGTTGCTATTGTTGTTGTTTTTACGGTTGTCGTTGTTGTGATTGTGGTTGTTATGGTTGTGTTTGTTGTGGCTGTTGTGGTTGTGGTTGTTATCGTGGTTATGGTTGTTGTCGCGGTTGTGGTTGTTGTCATGGTTGTTGTTGTCGTGGTAGATATGGTCGTCGTGGTTGTCACTGTCGTCGTGGTTGTTGTCGTCATCGTGGTTGTTGGCGACGTCGTTGTAAGCTTTGTGGTTCTTGGCGTCATTGTTGTTAGCGTCATGGTTGTGGGCTTCGTGGTTGTTGGCCTCGTGGTTTGTTTCGTCATGGTTGTTCTTGTCATGGTGGTTGTCGTCGTGGTTGTTGTCATTGTCGCTGTTGTTGTGGTGTCGTTGTTGTTGTGGTTGTCGTTGTTTTTGTCGTTATTGTTGTAGTTTGGTTGTTTTCACGGCTGTTGGCATAGTGGTGTTTGCATCATTGTTGTTGGTGTCGTGGTTGGTGTCGTCATGGTTGTTGTCGTCGTAGTTGTTGTCATCATGGTTGCTGTCGTCGTGGTTGTTGTCGTGGTGGTTCTTGTCGTCGTGGTTGTTGTCGTTCTGGTTGTTGTCGTCGTGGTTGTTATCGTTTTTGTTGTTGTTGTTGTGGTTGTGGTTGTTGTTATTATTATTGGTGTTGTTTTTGTTGCGGTTGTGATTGTTGTCGTGGTTGTTGTCATCGTAGCTGTTGTCTTCGTGGTTGTTGTCATCGTGGTTGTTATTGTCGTTGTTGATGTTCTTGTTGTTGTCGTCGTCGTCATTGTTGTTATTGTGGTTGTTGTTCTGATTGTGGTTGTTATGGTTGGGATTGTTCTCGTGGATTTTATTATTGTGGTTGTTGTTGTCATGGTTGTTGTTGTCGTGGTTGTTGTCATGGTTGTTCTTGTCGTCGTGTTTTTTGTTGTCGTGGTTGTTGTCGTTGTGGTTGTTGTTATCGTCGCAGTTATTGTCGTCATGGTGGTTGTTGTTGTTGTCGTTGTTGCTATTGTTGTTGTTTTTGCGGTAATGGTTGTTGTGATTATGGTTGTTGTGGTTTTCGTCGTGGTAATTGGCGTCGTGGTGTTGTTGTCGTGGATGTTTTCGTCATGGTTGTTGTCGTTGTTGTTAGGACCGTGTACGTACGGAGTACTAACTGATTCTAAGTTAAACCAGATCAAATAGTGCGGAATCCTATTTGATTGGCGATTCAATCAGTGAAAACGTAATCCGGATCAATACTAACGATTAGAAAACGTTAAGAATTGATTAGCAATGACCAGGAACGTTCTATGAAGTTGGAATGAACGAACAGGGTGCTCTGGGTCGACTAGGGTTATGAGAATTCGAAGTCTACGTTTTTCCACGAATTAAGTGGTATTTATAGGTTACAGATCTCATTCGTGCGACTGAGCCTTGCGACTGGCTCAGTCGTGCGATTGAGTAATACGATTGATTCATTCGAACGCTTGAGTCAGTCTCATGACTCAAACGGGCGATTGACTCAATCTCCTAGTTCAACCGTGCGATTGAACCATTCGCATGGTTCAGTCGTGCGACTGAAAAAGATTCCTAGTCAAACACATTCTTGAACCTTTAACGATTCAGAACTGTGTCTCACAACTGTAAACCTATATAACATGGTCATATTATGCGTGTAACAACTAATAATATAATTAGATACAACATTATATAATCAACAACCATATAAAGAAGAGATTCTCATTCGATTGATTGAACATTACATATGCGTTACAAGATAGAAGTCTATTACATTTGAGCTCACTAGACTAGAACTGGGGACATGTGTACCAACAAACTCCCCCTTGGACCTAGTTCTATCTAGACCTTTACTTCTTTATTGAACTCTTCAAACCTTTTTAATCTCTCTTCTTTGGAAACCCCCGCATGGATATTTAGCGCAAAGCATAGACGTATTATGTGCTGAAACTGTAGAGCTTGCACAATATCCTGCGTATCGAAAAACAGTGGCCACTTGTACAGCGTATACACATCAGACGCTGACAAGTTGATAAGCCACATGGGGTCGAACACCCTTAAAGCTTCCATTGACCCGTCCTTTTCCAAAACAATGACTGCCTCACCCGAGCGCCAGTCATAGTACCACCACTTAAAGTGTGGGGTAAAGTCCTGTGGCATCTCCCTCAGTGGAATTCTGGACATTGTGCGCGGAGGTCGCCACTTCAGAACTATCTTAGGCTGACCAGTGATGGGACTTACCTCAGACCTTCTGAGGTACCTCGTAGCCTGCTGAGGTTTGAAGTTTACCCATCTGGTCCTATATTCCTTCTTCAATGCAGCCTCAAACCAGCCAGACATCTTCTTCGGATCAGCATAAAGAAGCTTTAGGCGTGCCAACTGGTTGAGTTCAAAACCTGGGAGAGTCTTCAGATCATGAGGGAATCTAAAGTACTCGATTCCCCTCTCCCTCTTCACTGCATATACTCCGAGGTCATCAAAATGAGCCCAAGCTATAATCTTCCCTGACACCTTCAATTCTTCTTTACTTTGTATAACTTGGTGTAGGTACTCTGAGTTGTTGTAGGACGTTGTGCTCGGACCTCGGCGAAGCAAGCCGCCCATTCAGCCTTTCGAATGTCAACTTCGGCGTCCGTGGCTTGAGCTTGGCTTTTGAGGCTTCAGCTCCCTTTTCTTTATCATGGAGTTTATCCAGAATATCACTATCAAGGTTGTTCACCAGATCAGGAAACGCGTTTCCCTCTTGATCAGTGTATTCTGGATAATGCTGATCTGTGATGTCTTCAATTTCAATTTCTTCAACATCTTTAAGTTCGTCATCATCAGCATCATCAAAAACTGGAGCATCTTTAACGATTTCGTCTGGATTCAGACGAAACATTTCAGCCAGTTGCTCATTAGTGAGGTCGTGAATAATTTCACCTTCTTCAGGAGTATAACTCACCGACCTTCTGACGATCCCCTGTAGATCAAGAATCATTGTTAGTTGAGACTTGACCTGTTGGAGGGGAGCAACATCATGTTCGTCTCTCTGAAAGTTAGGATCTGTTCGATTTAAACACGCAACACAATACTTGTTAGTAAAGAATCAAACACAGTCATTAACTTAAGATATAAACATTCATTAAATAAATGTAACATAATTTCAAATACAAAAGTCTGTTAACTACATAAACATGACTAACTAAACAGTACTTTTGTCTTGAATTTCCGGAGTTTCTTCAGTTGGAGCAGACGAAGAGGGTCCTTGATCATGTCGGCGTTTAGAACGCCTTTCGCCTGCTACATTATCACTTTGATCTCCGGCAGTTTCTCCTCCTTTACCTTCATCATCTTCCTTCTTCTCATCACCATCATTACTCTCATCACTACCATCATCATCATCGTCATCATCCTCATCATCTTCATCATCATCGTCCTCATCCTCACCATCATCATCATCAGCTTCCCCGATCCTGAGGGGCTCACTCTGAGTGCCTTTTAGCTTAAGCAGCAGAGTTTTGTGAGCCGCCTCTAGCTTTCCCATCCTCTCATCAATCTCAGCCTCGTGTTGTAACAAGCCTGTGATCTGATCAGTCTGCGAAGTGATCACTTGGGCTTGTGAGGATGTTAACTCCCTCAATCTTTCAATCTCAGATGCTTGTGATGAACTTTGCTCTTGCAGCTGGAGGATCTGAGCTGTCTTAGCCTTATCAGAGGCTAGCAGCTGGAGCACCATGCTGTTGAGAGCAGCAAGTTGCTCAACCACCGAGACAGGTGGTAGAACTAAGCTCGAAGGGGCAAATGAGGTTTGGGTTTGGTGAGTTGTGGTTGTAGTGGTGGCTGTGGTGTAGATGGGAGGAGATGGGATGGCTGTAGTGGGGGGTACAGTGGTGGTGGTGGGGGAAGATATGGAAGTTTGAAGTGGAGGTATAGTAGTGGTGGTGGGTTGAGATGTGGTGGATGTGGTGGCAGTGGTGATTGGTGTAGAGACGGAGGTGGTGAATCTAAGCCTCTTGCCCTTCTTACCATGCGGTCTGGCCATGGTTTTCTTCCTCTTCCCTGTAGATACCGGGGCAGCAGTCTGTGTACTGGGTGCATCAGGGGAGTATGCGGGATCTAATTCTGTTTGTGTAGCCCCCGATGTCCCAGTCTGCCCTCCGACAGTCCTCAACCCCTTTTCAGTGGCAACCACCTTGCTGCCTTCCCTTCGGGTCAAGCCCTCTTCCTCACTCTCGTCCTCGTCGTCATCAGGTGGACGGAAGTGAGGTACAAACCCAGCAGTAGTAGTGTCAGTGTGAGGAGGTGGCTGGGTTGTATGTGTGGAGGTGCTCCCAGATGTAACCGGCCGAGCATCGCCATCATGGCTGTCATCATCATCAGAATCATCTGATGGAATAGCAATCACCTCAGTATCAGAATCACTATCCTCATGACGCCACCTGCGTCTTCCTGGGGCTACATAATCAGCCCGGGCCAGATGCCCAATCAGTCTTTTCATTGCAGGTTTCACTTGCTTTCCTCTGTACACCTTCATCCTTCCCAAGGTGGTGTCATCCATGATCTCAAGAGGTACAGCATCGCTCTTGTCCTTTGGGAGGTCTGGCAGCTTCTCATTGAAGATAAGCTATAAGAATCTGGGGTACATACAAAACCCCTCCTTCCCCTTAGCTTCGAGATTCTCTATCAGGTATGTAAATATCATGTTGGAGAAGCTGAAAGGGTGGTTGAGGACCAATGCAACATACGCATTCTGAATTTGGTCCGATAAGTCATCGAAACCACCCCTCCGCGAAGCAATGCACTTCAGGATGACGTGCGCCAAGTACTTGTACGGGGGACTCAGGTTGCTCTTGTTTAGCACACCTGAAGTGATATCCCCACAGTACCCTATCCTCAAGAAGCATCCACGTACAGTAAGCGGGTGGATCCTGAGTGGGTGAGTCTCATCATCATCAAATCCTAAGACTCTCCTGATGTCAGCAGCACGTATCTCAATCTCCCTACCGAAGATAGAACTTCGTATGCAGTAGGGCTCAACTGATCTGTCCACTGTAGCACCTTCCCAAAATGCCTGATGTACTGACTGATACGGTGTACAGGGTGTGGAAATAGCTCTGTAAATCCTAGATCGCCTCAAAAAGTCTATAATTCCTGAAAAGTCTCCTCCATTCCTTGAGGTGGAATCCAAGTTAGCACAGATGTTGTGCTTTGGATTTATAGTCCACCTGTTAGCCATATTCCTGTAACACATAGCAAACACATGTTATAAACGTGTAAAACAGAGTTTGACTAAATCAGAAATCAGTGTAGTTCAATCATGCGATTGAACTAAACGACTGGGTTCAGTCGGTTGGACATATATGCGACTGAACTTCAATCTGGTTGATCATGTATGCGACCGACTTTCATTCGGATGATGAGTCATGCGATTAAGTTGACTAGTGAGTCTGAACCTGTGATTGATTCAATCGACCGAATGAACCATTCGCATGTTTCATTCGGTCGACTGGATGAATCTTCCCTTTCAATCGTGCGAATCAGATTCATTCTGGAGTCCAGTCGTATGACACAAACAACCCATTCGAATTCTTCATTCGTATGATTGAGTGAGTCGCCTCGTTCAATCGTGCGATTGAAGTTCATCAGGGAGGCCAGTCGCATCGCAGAAAACTGTTCCATTTCAAACTGATATTTATCATTTTTACGAATTAGACATTAAGATCAGGCTTGTTAGACTCGCAATCATGTACTTAGACTGCTTAAATCATTTGTTTTAACATTTTAAGTGTTTAAGGCAGTCTATTGGTTGATTTGTTACAGTTCAACTTTTAGGGCAAATGCGGACAGATTTCACATCAGATTTGACGTTTTTGTTTCATCTTTGTGTCGCATATTACCTGTGCTACAAATACAAATGGTCAGAATGAGTATATCACAAGTATTAAAGATCAAATGAAAATTTGGCAGAGTATCGGTGCGAATCGGGAATATTAGGGCGAATGATGTCTGCGATCGACTAAGGGGGCTATTTATAGCCAGACTCAGTTCAATCGGCCGACTGGACTCATTCGCCTTTCTCATTCGGCCGAATCAAAATCAAGGGATACGATCGAGTCTAATCGCATGATTTTTCGTGCGATTGAATCTGGATCGTACGATTCGCTCAATCGACCAGGTTCATTCGATCAACTCACCTCCATTCGCACGTTTGACCTAATCGGTCACTTTCAATCGTCCGATTGGGCTCATTCGCATGGTCCAATCTTACGATTGAGTTCAATCGTATAGCCCATTCGTATAAGTATACCCATGATGAAGGAGTGCGACTGGGCTATACTTGTGCCCTATTAATTATTTCGTTTGCTGACACATAGTCTTCCTTAAACAGTTGATAAAACATTATTTGCATTTGATCATCTCAGACATGATCCATTTAACCACCCGATCACCTCAGACGTGATCCTTTTATCCTTTCAGAAACAATCTGTTTAGTTAAACATTAAGCTCATTCAGTGACATTTAGCAGATAACAGTGTACACAGTCCGACATGACTCATTATGCTAAGAAATAAATAAAATTTAAACTACGAATGAAAACTGAACATCTTTTTGTGATTTTTGATAGGGCAGGTTTGTGTAGCCTATAAGCATTGACATTATATCAGGAACAGACTCATTTGGAATCAGACAAGCATATATACCATTACTTGGAACATTATGAGTTGATTTCATTTTCATGATTACATATCGCAGTTTGTTCTGATCTAAGACTTCCAAGTACTAACTGGGAATCATGTTTGATATGAAACGTAACACACTTTGATCGTCAACTTTAGTTGGTGCTATCAAGACGACTGTCAGTATACTTGTCCACTTAAATTCAAGCACGGACTTTTGACATACATTGGTAATAATTATGTTATGTTATTTCAAACAACATTTGCGTGTCCCGCACCTATATGGTAATCAGCATTCCTTAAAGAACTTTCGAGCGGTCTTTAGGTATTTTTGCAAGAAGAGACTATTCTTAGATCTTTCAAAGAGAAGCCAATCCTCAGGTCAGTACCATCGCACAGCAGAGAGGCGGCAAACAACAATGAAGTCTAGAATATATAGGTTATGCTTATCCTCAGGTCAGTGCCATCGCACAGCAGAGAGGCACACAACCTATCTCCTTGTTAGAGCATTTCATATTTTCTTTTGCACATAGCGTACCAACAACATAAGTTATCAGCTTGATTACGCTAGTATTCATTTTTTCGTGCTTTTGCTCTTTTTGTGGTCATTTGCACACCTTTGGTGGCATTTATTTGCTCGTTATCCCTTATCGGAAGAACTGATTGTGTTAACCAGTGATAAGATGGGAACCCACAGTTGATTGAACCTTTTAGTTTAGATTAAGTTTACCAATGAAGTCTACTTGTCTACTATGTTGAATCTACTGACACATCATATAATGAACTAGCACCTCCCTAGATCAACTTTCTCCGTGTAATTACAGTAACAATCAAACGTACTATCATTTTCCTATTTTGTTAGACTTAGACTTCTCTGATATTTTACATTTTCAGTAAACTAATTAACATTTTTGAACTCAAACTCATTTTGCTGTTCCAAATAACTCGATGCCTGTGTACTATCATCTTCCAAAATGTCGAGTCACATTTCCCCTTTTTTTGTTGTCTTTGCCTTTTCAGCTTTACTCACCTTCCCCCATTTTTTTTAAGTAAATGTATACTGAAATAAATCTCCCCCTAAAATTCTAAAACCAAAAAATCTTTTTGTGTTTTTGGATTTTATACGCCAAGGGAATTAAAAAATAAAAAATAAAATAAAAATGAAGGAAAAAGAAAATAAACGAATAGACACGAGTCGGACTATGTATCTGCTTCTTCAGCAATCACATCACTTTTCTTTTTAACGCCGTTGACCTCTAGCAGATATAAAAATCTTGGTTTATCAAACGGTTTGGTGTAAAGGTCAGCGCGCTGAAAATCCGTGTTAATTTTAATCACATCAATTAATTGTTTTTCATAGCAATCGCGTATGAAATGATATTTAATCCCGATGTGTTTTGTTTTTGGGTGTTGAACAGGATTTTTAGTGACGGCTATGGCAGCAGAATTATCAACATAAATAGGAGTGTTAGAAAATTTCAAACCGTAGTCACGCATTTGCTGTTGAATCCAGATGATCTGAGAGCAGCAACTCGCAGCAGCAACATATTCAGCTTCACAGGTTGATAGAGCAACCGAGGTCTGCTTTTTGCATTGCCACGTGACTAACCGTCTTCCAAAGAACTGACACCCTGCAGATGTAGACTTGAAATTCATCTTGCAGCCACCATAATCTGAATCGCTGTACGCAGTAAGCTCGAAGTCATCATCATGAGGATACCACAATCCCAGTGTTGGAGTACCCTTCAGATAACGAAAAATCCTTTTCACCCCAATCAAGTGATTCACTTTTGGCTTCGCTTGATATCTAGAACATAAACATGTGGCATACATGATATCTGGACGCGAGGCAGTAAGATACATGAGAGATCCGATCATCCCACGATACATAGTGGCATCCACCAAATCCCCATTCTCATCAGGGGCCACATCATGATTTGTGGCAAGAGGGGTACCGACAGCAGATGCATTTTCCATAATCGCCGACATACTTGGACTGATGTAAGAAAATGCCGGTTGATGTTTGATCCACCTGTAATCCTAGAAAAAACTTCATTTCTCCCATTGCACTCATTTCAAACTCTGCCTTCATCACAGATTCGAACTCTTTGCACAAAGCTTCATTTCTAGATCCAAAGATGATGTCATCCACATATATCTGCACCATAAGCAAGTCACCATCCTTTTCTTTGATGAATAATGTACAGTCAATTACACCCCTGTGAAAACCATGTTTCAACAAATGGGTGGAGAGCTTTTCATACCAAGCTCGAGGAGCCTGATGTAGCTTGTACAGAGCCTTGTCTAACTTGTAGACTCTATCCCGATGATAAGGATCTTCGAATCCTTCGGGTTGACTGACATATACTTCTTCACGGATTTCCCCATGCAAGAATGCACTCTTAACATCTAGTTGATAAACTTTGATCTTCATGTAAGAGGCGTAGGCTAGAAAGATACGTATAGCTTCCATTCTAGCTACGGGAGCAAAGACTTCATTGTAGTCGATTCCTTCGACTTGCCTAAAGCCTTGAACGACCAACCGTGCCTTGTTTCTGATAACAACACCCTGGTCATCCTTCTTGCACTTTTGTACCCATTTGGTACCAATTACCTTGACTCCTTTTGGCCTGTCAACTAGAGTCCAGACTCCGAGTTTCTTGAACTGGAGTAGCTCTTCTTGCATGGCATTGACCCAGGCCTCATCTTTCAGGGCGTCACAGACATATTTAGGCTCGATTTGTGAAACAAAACATGAGAAAGCCCCGTCATTGACATAACCCTTCTCCATGACAGCAGCATAAACAGCAGAATACAGCTGATTTCTTGTCTGCACACCAGATTGAATGTCCCCAATGATAGACGTGGGGGGATGATTCACACTGATTCTAGTCATTGGTGTGGTAGGAACCACAACCTCAGAATCCAGATTGGTGACTACTGGTTCAGTATCCGGATTTCCCACGGCTGGTTCAGCAACTGATGACTCACTTTGTTGATTTGCTGTAGGGTCAGGGTTAGTATCAACTGCTTCTTCATCACCTGATGAATCATCACTCTCGTCATGAGCAGGAGTTGAGGAACTTGAGGCACCATCAGTAGGATTGATGTTGCTTGAATCCAGAGTCGGTGAGTTAAGAACATCATACATCATCTGGGTAGCAACCTCATCCTCTGAATCAAATTGTGGAAGATTAAAGGATTTGAAAAAGCCATCATAATCGAAGAATGATGATGGACCTTTTCCAGCAGGAGGGGTTATGTATCTCTGAACATCCACGTTGCACCATACCTCTACTTGACCTGTCGAGTTATTGTAAACTCGTTTGTCTGGGATGCTGTATCCTAAAAATATTCCTTGATCAGCTTTCTCGCTGAACTTGCCATCCTGAGTCTTCTTCAGTAATGTACATGGAGCTCCAAATGGTTCCAGATACTCCAAATTTGGCTTTCTCTTATGAAGTAGCTCATAGCAAGTCTTGCCATGCCTTTTGACTACTAATACACGATTAAGCGTGTAGCAGGCATTTGCAACAGCCTCATTCCAGAACTGAACTGGGAGCTTTGAATCAGCTAACATGGTTCGTGCAGTCTCAATTAAGCTCCGATTCTTTCGTTCTGCAACTCCATTCATCTGTGGCGTGTATGCGGAAGTGAACTGATGAACAATTCCCTTTTCCTTGCAGAAAGCATCCATCCACTGATTTTTGAACTCTGTGCCATTGTCAGAACGGATCTTCCTCACCTTCAGCTTGTAGAGTGACTCCAAAGTCATGACGAGCACCTTGAATGATTCAAATGTTTCTGATTTAGCTTTCAGAAACATCACCCAGGTGAATCTTGAGTAGTCATCTGTGACTACAAAGCAGTACCAGTCCCCTGCTATACTCTTTGTGTTGACTGGACCAAAAAGATCCATGTGTAGCAACTCCAGGGGCATCTCAATTGAGTTGACGTGCTTGGTCTTGTGAGATTTCCTGGTCTGCTTTCCCTTCTTGCATGAGACACAAAAGTCAGGAAGTTGGAAGTTCTTGACTGTAACTCCTTCAACTAGGTTGTTGTGAACCAGATGGTTCATCTTCCTGTGATTGATGTGTCCCATCCTTCTGTGCCATGAGATGGATTCCTTCTCTGTCGCTTTTGATAGAAAACATTGAGCTGTAGACTCAGAGGTAGTAGCATTAGACATATCCAATACATATAAATCATTGTACCTAGATGCAGACATCAAAACCTGCTTCTCTGGAATCTTCATCTCCTTTTTCAGTATGTAACATTTTCGGTTGTCAAACATAACTTTGAAGCCTTTGTCACATATCTGAGACACTGAAAATAAATTGTTTTCCAGTTGTTGAACAAAATTTACTTTATCAAACTTTACCTTCTCATTATCTACTTCGCCCTGAGCGGTAATGTATCCTCCTTTATTACCAGCAAATGAAACGTGTCCCCCTTTAATTTGTTTGACATTGAAAAGAAGAGACTTGTTTCCCGTCATGTGCCTGGAAGCCCCACTATCTACGATCCATGTATTTGTAGACGCACTATAGCGGACACCCTGCACATATGAGAAAATCATCAGTTAAGGAGGGGGACCTAAGCCTTGACTGGCTTGGGTTTCCCTGAGGAATCAACCATCATGAATTCAACCCACTGTCCTTTATCAGTGGGTGGAATCTCAACTTTCAGATTATCCTTGCTTTCAGACACACCAGCTGTCTTGGCTTTCCATAAACCATCCTTGTGAAACGATTGTTTGTGGTAAACCTTAGACTGATTTACAGTTTGAGCATATGGTTTAGATTCAGAAACAGGTTTTACCTCTGGCATCACGGACTTGTCAGAGACTTGTCTGTTGTGCCTTTGGCGAGGTGGAGACAAAAAGACCTAGAAGGTGTTTTAGACCTAATAGGGGTTTTCGATCTAACTGGAGTCTTCAAACGCTGTTTTGAATCTATTTTGACTTTGTCGTGTAGCTCAATCTTAGTTCTTGGTGTCTGATAGCGAGGACAGTTAGTCGAAATATGACCGCGCTGACCACAAGTATAGCAGGATCTCCATTCGTCAGGGCTAGGAGATCTCTTGTGGGGCGGTAAATAAACCTCAGGAATGGGCCTTTTGGTCTCAGTCTTTGGACATTTACCCTCTTTAACAAACTTAACTTGTTTAATATTTTGATTAATTTGTCTTGGAGGTTGAATATTATCCCTTTTAACTGATTTAACTTGAGTGGCTTTAGATATCTTGGTTTGTGTTATATTTGATTTCGACTCCAAACCAAGAGATGTTTGAACATTTGCTTCCACCTGTTTCTCAGCATTTACCTTGCTTGATGCTAAGGTTTTCTGATCATCATCCGGAGAAGCAGGCTTAACTGCTGTGTCCGGATCATTAACCAGAGGAGTTGTCACCACATGATCCTTAATTGGGTTGTTATTAATTGGACGTTGTTTTGTGTTCAAAAGGATCTCATGTGGTGGTGGAACTACCTTGTAACCCAATCCCTCCCCATTGTTGCGTTCTTTAACCAAGTTTTTCAAAATGTGCGAAGAACTCGCTAAATATGTAGTTTTTGTGTCAAAGACTCATTTTCTACTTGTAAAACAGCTTTGTCCTTTTTAGTCTCTTCAATGGTCTTTAAGTAGTATTTAATGTCATTTTCTTGGTTAAAGACAACAACTTCAGTTTCCTTTAGTTGCTTCTGCAATGCATCTAACTTCTCCTTATAACTGCTCTCATTTTGTTTTAAGACACGATTAGCTTCTGAGCACAGTTTTAAGTCATTTACTAAGTTATCATTGTGTTCTAACAACCTAGAAAATTTTAGATCAATGCTTTCCCTAAATTTATCACATTCAACACAAGCATGTTTATCAAATAATTCATCTTTAGATTGTACCTGTGTAGATGTCGACGTGCCATCCATGAAAGCATTCTGAGACGTGGGTTGAGCTTCAGATTCTGAATTCAACTCATTCTGGACAATTTCATCAACAGCATCAAACGTCTCTTCCAATTCAGCAGTATCAACCTCAGCTGAGCTTTCCCCTTCACTTGCTGAGTCTTCGTTCAAATCCTCCACAGACGCTATGTTAGCTTCATCAGACACAAATCGAAAGGACCAGTCTTGTCCTTCATCTCCTTGTGCTACCATAGCTTTAGAATCATTCCCCTTGGACGATGGTTTCTTGTCATTATCTTGCCTATTGAACGAGGAAAATGGATTCCCGTTCCCAGTCTTCTTAGGCTTCGAACACTCTCTTTTAAAGTGGCCCTTTTCTCCACAATTGAAGCACGTGACTTTAGACTTGTCAAAACCAAAGGTTGTATCTTTAGTAGCCACGAGATTTTGCCCTGTTTTCTTCACAAATTTCTTGGCTCTTCGGACAGCACTTGCAAGAGCCCACATAATATCCATTCGTTCCAGCTCATTCTCATCTACTTGCTCATAATCTTCATCAGCAAGGTGGCAATTTCCAATTTTGCCCGCCACCAAACCATCATAAGAATGCACAACAGCAGGAAGTAAATCCATGTGCTCTTTAGCAACCTCCACTGTTACTTTTCCCAGATTATCTGTCATCAACTTTGCAGACTGAGTAACAGTGGGACTTAGAATAACTCCAGATGCACCATGAGACTCATTTGCAGAGGATGAGCCTTGTTCAGCAGTTGGAGATGTATTGGACACGAAGGCTGTTTGCAGAGGTGACTTTGCAGCAGGGGTGGAGGTAGGAGTGACATTGTAGAGTGAGGGATCTTGAGCGTAAGAACCCTTCTTTGCTTTGTACTTGTGGCATACTTCTTCCTCTTTCAGTTTTAAAATAAAATCATTTATATCCAAGGTTTCTAAAACTGAGTTGAATCGCAGAGTGGAAATGAATGAATCCCACTTTTCAGGTAGACCATCTGCCAAGCTTGAAACTTTGTCTTCCATTGACGTCTTAATACCATGAGTGTGAAGTTCACTCATTAGATGATAGAAACGATCGATGATTTCATCCAAGCTTTCATTCCCAATTGCTGAGAAGTTATCAAACTCCTTCTTCAATGCTTTACCTTTCAGTGCCTTTAAATTAGCATTCCCATCATACCTCTTCTCAAGAACTTCCATCAGTTTTTTACTTTGCTTGTGCTCTGAGTATTGGTGAAAAATGGGCTTGGGAATGGACTGAGTTAAAATAGCATAGGCCTTCTTCTCTGCATTGTAGGCAACTTTCTGTGTATCGGAGAGTCCACTCAAAGTCAAAGGAACACCATCAGCCCCCACGGGTATTTTATAGCCAACTTCAATAGAGTTCCATAAGTTCGTATCCACCCCATTAAGATAAATTTCAAAACGTTGTCTCCATTGTGGAAAGTCCTCTATAGTCAATAGTTTAGGTGGCTTGTTATGGTTCCCTATCTCATTCTCCAGTAACAACAAGTTCTGTATCCTCGAATCCTTTCCAGCTGACATGGCATAATTTTCTGAGTCCATTCTTTTATTAATTTAACTTGTGAATTAAAACTGCTAATGCGAATGGGCTGTACGACTAGGATACGATTGAACACTAGCTGTATGCGATTGGACTCAAACGTACGATTGAACAGGCGACTGAGATACTTAGGCGATTGAACAGACCGAACGACTCAGCTGGGCGACTGGAGTTGGCGATTGACTCAATCGGGCGATTGTCTGAACGACTGTCTCAATCGGGTGAATGGACTGGCGACTGACTCAAACGTACGAAAGACCTGGGCGAATGGGTTCAGTCGTACGATTGAGATAATCGTGCGACTGGGTCGGCTGTAAACACGATTTTGAACACTTTGACCTAGAACGCAAGTATTTGCACCCAAGACGGCTGAAACACGAAAAATACAGATTTTTCAGAACACCCACACGTAAAGACTCGATTTTTAGCAAAAAGATTGGATCTTTTCGCGTAAAAACATAGACTTTTTCACAAAAACGATTGAATCAACGAAGAATCAAGAGCCTATGCTCTGATACCACTTGTTAGGACCGTGTACGTACGGAGTACTAACTGATTCTAAGTTAAACCAGATCAAATAGTGCGGAATCCTATTTGATTGGCGATTCAATCAGTGAAAACGTAATCCGGATCAATACTAACGATTAGAAAACGTTAAGAATTGATTAGCAATGACCAGGAACGTTCTATGAAGATGGAATGAACGAACAGGGTGCTCTGGGTCGACTAGGGTTATGAGAATTTGAAGTCTACGTTTTTCCACGAATTAAGTGGTATTTATAGGTTACAGATCTCATTCGTGCGACTGAGCCTTGCGACTGGCTCAGTCGTGCGATTGAGTAATACGATTGATTCATTCGAACGCTTGAGTCAGTCTCATGACTCAAACGGGTGATTGACTCAATCTCCTAGTTCAACCGTGCGATTGAACCATTCGCATGGTTCAGTCGTGCGACTGAAAAAGATTCTTAGTCAAACACATTCTTGAACCTTTAAAGATTCAGAACTGTGTCTCACAACTGTAAACCTATATAACATGGTCATATTATGCGTGTAACAACTAATAATATAATTAGATACAACATTATATAATCAACAACCATATAAAGAAGAGATTCTCATTCGATTGATTGAACATTACATATGCGTTACAAGATAGAAGTCTATTACATTTGAGCTCACTAGACTAGAACTGGGGACATGTGTACCAACAGTTGTGGTTATTGTCGTGGTTGTTGTTGTCGTTGTCACACCTCGGGCCCAAGGAGAGTGGGACGTCACAGACTAGCAACATACATGGCAGCGGAAACAAACCATCATAAGAGCACACAAGTAGAGAAATCACATGGCATTACTTAAGTTTAACAAACTATGACTATAATAGTTGAGCCCGGTTACATCAGATGTGTTTCAGAACAAAGTGTACAAAAGTTTTAAGTAACATCAAATATAAATTGTCCAAGAGTTAATAGTCGAGTCAAATAGTGCCATGGGGTCACGGTGCTAGGTCATCCATAAGTCTTCTAATCAAGCTGGACTTCCGTCAAGGGTTACCAGAAACATGCTCAAAAAGATTTGTGTCAACTATAAAGTTGATGAGTTAAAGTGCTTAAAGTTTGTAAACAAAAGGATTCTTTGAAAATCCATAAACTATTTCTAGAATCATAAAATCACTGTTGTGGGGTCACAATCAACCCTGCACTCAGTCTCGATTAGCCTCTTCTAAAGTTGTGTTATACCGGTTAACCCATAGGGAGAACTGAGCCTCAAAACAGTGCACCATACTGTCACATGACACAAACAACCCTGTAGGATCTTAGTGTGGTACCCCTCCGATAATACGGAAGGCACTGTGTGGGGGGATTCCCCAACTAGATCTACCCATATAAAACAAGCGGTTCACAAAAGAATTAATGATTGTGATACAAGTATAAGCAGGTATCAACATTATCCACAACATATAAGCATCATAAAAGAGCACAATAATAGTTTCCGTTCAAACTAAGCATGCTTCATCCCAAAACAGTAGTAAAAAAGGAACACTAGAACTCACCTTAGGTAAGTCAACAGTTCTTCAATCACAGAAAAGATTCAAGTCCTAGCACCCTATGATCAAAATACAAGTAGTAATCTATATGTTCTTAGACTATTGGAAGTGTAACTAAGTGTATTTTATGGTTATAAGTTCATGTGGCTTCGTTTCTTAGAAGTTTGCGTCAAAAGTTTTCTTTTTAGGAAAGTTAGGGTTTTTAACTCATAAATGATAAGTTACATGTTTCTTGTGAATTTCTTAATGTAGCAATAGTTTTTAATAAGATTCATTGGTTCTATGTTAACTGAAATTTTCAGTTATATTACGAATTTGACACTTTGGTCCCTCAAGTTTCAAAATTTACAATTGCTACCCTAAGGTTTGCTTTCTTTGCAATCCTTGACCCATTATAACCCTTATTGATTCTTAGGGCATTTATAACTTATTTTAGACTGTTTAGACTCTAAAATTTCAGAATTAATTGGTGATGTTTAAAACACAAGTTTTTAGTTACCGATTACGGTAACACCGACACTTTTATACGTCTAGTTTTTAAAATCTTCTAATTTCAACCAAAAATCTAAATTTAGTGTCTCTAACTTACTAAAATAATGTGATTTTTATAGATTTTAATCTTCTTATTTTAATTTTAAGATTTTATCCAAAATCCTCTCGGTTTAAGCTACTTTTGTTAAATAATTTGATAAAAATCACATTTTAACCCAATAAATCACCATGATTTTTATCACTAAAATAATTATTTTTAGGCCTGGAAATGTTCACTAACTCATCCAAAGGTGCTCTATTAAAGCTTAAAAATTAACAAAACATGTAAGACAGATTCTGGCAGATTCATGTTCTGTGTTGTAGACACCATAACTTGACCTAAACACGATCAAATGAACCATTTCTTGAGCCTAACATTAACCTTAAAATGTCTAGTTTTTAACGCATCCAACCTTGAAATTTTTAGATAAGTATAACCCATCCAAAACGTAGAAATATTATCATGGTGTTGAATCTGAGTTTTTGGCAGATTAGATAGGGCAGAAATATTGAGGCATAAGTTATGCTTTAGGTAATCAGATGGAGTTTCTCTTTCTTTAGTACAGAAAAATACTGCACTGACAACTGTTGCCTCATGACCTATTTTGAGGCACTTAAACTTAGTTATATATTACAAGATATACATTTTTGGGGACCTAAGACAGAAATAGATTTGGTAAAAATATCATCTTTTATAAATATTCTTTGGACCATGAAAAGGGGATAACAACCAGGCCTAAAAATCCTCCTGTTTCTACCAAATGTCTATATTTATATAAAGTAATATTTTGGAGGTATTTGGTATAAAGGAACTCATGCACATTGAAAGTATAATGGAATTATAATTAATATAAAACCCATGCAATGCATTATATACTTTTAGGAGATAATTATGGAGACAAGAATCTAAACAGAACATTAACGACTCGACATGTCTAACTAATCAAATGACGTTTTTAAAGCTAACCTTGTGGATGAGTTATGCATGACCATCTAGGGTTAGTAATCATGAACTCATGAATATATTATGATTTTGTTTAGGAGATTCCTAAACCAATCATACGTACGGACTATTGCTATTATTCACGCGTGCAATTGAGGTGAGTTTCACGGTCCCATTTTTACTTATTTTCCTTTTGGGGGAGATTACATGCAAATTACTAATTTTTATGGACATATTTACTTGTCAATGATTTCACATGTTATATAAGTTGTTTAATTACCGTATGAAGTCCCCTGTTATCAGACCGTTAGTTTATTTCCCAAAGAGAGGTAATCATGGATAGTACTATTGGGTTTGACTACCCCCACCCGGGTTAATTACCCTAACCTTGACCGGAGGTCTAAACGGGTGCATTATTAGCATGTTCACCCCTGTGCTTACAGTAGGCATGGGTAAGGGCAATCTATTACAGTTGCAGTCTAGCTTTAGTTGCGGTGCTTACATAATATTGTAATATTGTATGATTGACAATCAAATCATAGAAAGAATTGTATTCCATTACACTATTTACTATTACTTTAAAACCCGTGAACTCACCAACTTTATGTTTACATAATTTTCATGCATGTTTTATTAGGTATTTGACATTTGCATCAAGTTAAGCTAGCTTGGGCCACTTCGCATTTAGGGCCATTCATGTTGTTTGGGACATTTATTTCTGTACTTGTCGAGTTTTGAAAACAATTTACATTAGTTCATTTGCTTCCGCAATTTAACTCTGAAAACAATTATGTCTTTTTTAAAATTATTTGCAATGTATGTTTACTAAACCATGTAGTGGCAGATCAATGACTATGATTCCATGACGTTCACGCCCCGTGGCAAACCGCCGTGGTTGGGGTGTGACAGTTGTTATTATAATAGTGATTGTTTTCGTGGGTGTAGTTGTCACTATGGTTGTTCTCATGGTTGTTGTCATCATGGTGGTTGTCGTTGTGGTTTTTGTTGTCATTGTTGTTATCGTTGTTGATGTTGTTGTGGTTGTTGTCGTAGTTATTGTTGTTGTCATAGTTGCTGTTGTTGTGGTTGTTGTTGTCGTGGTTGTTTTTGTCTTTGTGGTTATAGTCGTCGTGATTTTCATCATCATGGTTGTTGTCGTCGTGGTTGTTGTCCTCATCGTGGTTGTTGTTGTAGGGTTTTTGTCATCGTGGTTGTTGTCGTCGTGGTTGTGGTTGTCGTGGTTGTTGTCGTCATTGTTGTTGTCTTGTTATTGTTTTTGTTGTTGTTGTTGATAGTGTTGTTTTTGGTTTTGTTGTTATTGTTATATGGTTGTGATTGTTGTCGTCGTGGTTATTGTTTTCGTCATGGTTCTTGTCGTCATGGTTGTTGTCTTCGTGGTGGTTTTTGTCGTTGTTGCTATTGTTGTTGTTTTTGTGGTTGTGGTCTTATGATTATGGTTGTTGAGGTTGTGGTTATTATGGTTGTTTTCATGGTTTTGGTTGTCATGGTTGTTGTTGTTGTCATGGTTGTTGTTGTTATGGTTTTTGTTGTCATGGTTGTTGTATTCGTGGTGATTGTAGTCGTCGTGGTTATCGTCGTCGTTGTTGTCGACGTCATCATAGTTGTTGACTTCATGGTTGATGGCGTCATGGTTGTTGGCTTCCTGGTTGTTGGCCTCGTGGTTGGTTTCATCATGGTTGTCGATGACGTCGTGGTTGTTATCTTCATGGTTCTTCTCGGCATGGTTGTTGTCTTCGTGGTTGTTGTTGTCGTTATTATTGTCGTTTTGTTGGTGGTGGTGGTGGTGTTATTGTTATTATGGTTGTTGTTGTTAGTGGTGGTGGTGGTGGTTTTGTTGTTATTATGGTTATGATTGTTGTCATGGTTGTGATTGTTTTCGTGGTTGTTATCGTCATTATGGTTGTTGTTGTCGTGGTTGTTGTTGTCATTCTTTTATTGTTGTTGTCGTTGTTGTTCTTGTTATGGCTGTCGTCATGGTTGTTGTTTTTGTCGTGGTTGTTATTGATGAGGTTGTTTTTGTCATGGTTGTTGTTGTCGTGGCGGTTCTAGTCATCGTGGTTGTCTTCATGGTGGTTGTTGTTGTCGTTGTTATTGTCGTCACGATTGTTGGCGTCATGGTTATTGGCGTCGAGGTTATTGGAGTCGTGGGTGTTGGCGTCATAATTGTTGGCTACTGGGTTGTCGGCGTTGTGCTTGTTGGCATCGTGGTTGTTGGCATCGTGGTTGTTGTGATTGTGGTTGTTGTCGTCGTGGTTATTGTTGTCCTTGGTCTCGTTTTTCTTGTTGTTGTTGTTCGTGTTCTTGTTGGTGTTGGCTTTGTTATGGTTGCTCTTGTTGTTGTTAGTCATGGTGTTGTTATTATTATGGTTGTATGTGTTGTCATGGTTTTGATTGTCATCGTGGTTGTTGTCATGGCTGTTGTGATCGTTGTTGTCACCGTCCTGGTTGTTGGCGTCATGGTTGTTGTTGTTGTCATTGTTGTTATTGTTGTCGTTGTTGTTGTTGTTGTTGTTGTTGTTGTGATTATTGTAAGGCCCACCTTTCTCAGGGAAGCCTCACAGTTGGCCATTCACAGCAAACGTAGATTTAAAGCAATCATTTACTCATATGTGTATAAATATATATATTGCAGCGGAAAAATATACCGTAATTCAACCCATTACAACGTAGTTAAATTAAATTATAAACATTGTCTTTAAACATCAAAACTATTTAAATGTCCTTTTAAGCTTTTCTTTATCGGGGATGCCAGTCTTCTAGTGCCAAGAAGCTTCAGTCCCACGCCTCTGTTCCATAAGCTCTAACTCTTACCTGTCAACTGATATGCATACAAAAGTCAGCTTCGCTGAGTGAATTCTAGGTTTACTTTGCTAAATAACTTTCGTAAGAGATATTAGCTTTATCAGTTGAAAATGATCATTGTGTATCACAATATAAGTACACACAGGCTATCACTTTATCAATACTTTATCATTTATTGTTATTTATTACTCTTCTTTATCCGTCAATTCTCTGTCACAATCGATGCCTAGGCTCGCCTAGGACTTTACCGACATGCCAATTAAGGGCTTACTGTCGTACCCGATCAGGCCATTATTGTCATGCCAATTCAGGACTTACTGACCTGCCTGTTCGAGCATACTTTATCACTTTATCACTGGTGAGGGCACAACGAATGCAACCCTCCTTTATCAATTGCTTGCAAGGCTTTACTTTATCACTTTATCAAGGTACATGTTATGGGCCTCATAACCTTTCTTCAAGTTTCACTTTCATGTTTAAGTTATACATAATATAACACAACACAATACAAGGCAATTCATTAGAAAACCCCATTTTCCATATAGGATAGTGTATAAAACTTTACTTTATAAGAACTGATAATAAAGGTAAGTATTTAGTATGCACACCGCCCCAAAACATTTAAAACATGTATAAAACGGGGGATCTAGAACTCACCTGAACTTGTCCAATAGCTTAAATTCTAAACCTCTTAAACTATAGCCTGAATACTCTAGCTGCACGAAAGTTAATATGCAAAAACATCATTTTCTTCATAGTTTCGCCCACAGTTTCGCTGGTAGTTTCGCTGCCAGTTTCGCTGGCAGTTTCGCTACCAGTTTCGCTGGGCAGCACTTCTGTCAGTTTCGCTGGACAGATTCGCTGGCATGAGCGCCCAACTTTTGTTGGAATTTTCTAGTTTCGCAATGTCTAAGGCCAGCCTAAGTACTTAGCGAAGCTACCAGCAAAACTGTAGTTTCGCTGTAACGAAACTGTAGTTTCGCTAGGATTCTCCTAGTTTCGCTGGATAAATGCACAGTTTCGCTGGATGAATACTTAAATTCGCTGGATCGGGGCCCAGTTTCGCTGGATGAACAAAAACTCAGATCCAGCCCGTTTTTAACCCAAAATCTTAACTTTTTACGTCCAAATCCTTAGTTTACCTTCCATGAAGCCAAATCTAAGCTTTTTACACGTTTTCATACGTAAAAATTCGACCTTTATGTGTTTCTTTAAACTTTTCAAAACCCTAAAACCCTAGAATCCGGGTTTGATCTACAGAAGGCCTTAGAGGTCGATTCTTACCTTGTTTTGTTGCCCTTTTCTTCAGATTTGATGTTCAAATCTCCCAGAACTTCAATCTTTCCAACTTCCAAGCTCCAAATCTCAAGTTTCTCCACTTTCTCTCTCTACTTTCTCTCTCTACAAATTTGGTGGCTAGGGTTTGAAATGGTGAAGATGGAGCTGTTCATGCATGTTTAAGGGCTGATTAGGGCCCTTAAACCCATTAAGCCTAGCCCATTAAGACTAATTTTATCCATAGCCCACTAATTTACCCCTTTATTTCTTAAATTAACCCTTAAAAGCCCATTATTATTAAATGGCTTGTTTCGGGAAATTTCGGGGTGTTACAAGTCCCCCCTTATTTAGGTTTCATCCTAGAAACCTGCTTTGTCGTTAAACAGATCGGGGTATTGACGTCTCATTTCCTCCTCGGATTCCCAGGTGGCATCCGACCCCTTTCGGTGTTTCCATTGCACTTTGACTTGCTTGACTACTTTATTTCTCAATTGTTTCTCCTTCCGGTCCAGTATAGCCACTGGTTGTTCTACATAGTTCAGTTTCTCGTCCACTTCGATGTCATCTAGAGGCACGACTACCTTGTCCGGTGCTAAACATTTCCTCAAGTGCGACACATGAAAGGTAGGGTGAATCCCACTTAATTGTTCTGGAAGGTCTAGCCTGTAGGCTACATCCCCAACTCATGCTAGTACCTTAAATAGTCTAATAAACCTGGGACTCAGTTTCCCCCTCTTCCTAAATCGGATAATCCCCTTCCATGGAGACACTTTTAACATTACCATGTCACCCACGCTAAATTCTATTGGTCTCCTCCTTCTATCGGCGTATGACTTTTGTCTATCCTTTGCAGCCTTCATATACTCCTTGATTTTCTCCAGCTTTTCCGTTGTGGCTTCCACAACCTCTAGGCTTCCTAGCTCCTTCTGTCTGATATCACCCCAACAAATAGGAGTTCTGCACCGTCGACCGTACAATAACTCATATGGGGGCATCTTAATACTGGCGTGGTAGCTGTTGTTATAGGAGAACTCTGCTAGTGGCAAATGATCATCCCAGTTACCGCCAAATTCGATAACGCATGCCCGAAGCATATCCTCCAGTGTCTGGATCGTTCCCTCCGATTGCCCATCGGTCTGCGGGTGGTATGCGGTACTAACATACAACCTCGCACCCATCTCTTCATTGAACTTTTTCCAGAACTTTGAGGTGAACCGCGTATCTCTATCTGAAACAATCGATACGGGCATACCATGTCGCGCCACGATTTCTCAGATAAACAGTCCAGCAAGCTTTTCTGAACTAATTGCTTCCTTGATTGGAAGGAAATGCGCACTCTTAGTTAGTCTGTCAACTATCACCCATATCGCGTTGTGGCCTTTTGCCGTGCGGGGTAGTTTGGTGATGAAGTCCATGGTAACATGTTCCCACTTCCACTCTGGCACTTCTAATGGCTGAACATAACCATAAGGTCTTTGGTGCTCAGCCTTCACCTGTAGGCACGTGAGACATTTATTTACATACGTAACCACATCTCTCTTCATCCCGGGCCACCAATAATCTTTCTTCAAATCGTGGTACATCTTATTTGCGCCTGGATGTATTGAGTAGCGGGTCTTGTGCGCTTCATCCATAATCTTTTCCCGCAAGTCACCATGCTTCGGAACCCATGTCCTACCATGGAAGGTCTTAACACCCAAGGTGTTCTCTACCAATTCATCCACCTTTCCCACCATCCTTTCCTTATTGATTTGCTGCTCTTTTAAAGCGTCTATTTGAGCTTTGCTTATCATCCTCATAACATCTGGGGTCACTACTAGTTGGCACGCCTTCACCCGGATCGGTTCATATCCTTCCTTTCGGCTCAGGGCATCGGCTACCACGTTCGCCTTACCCGGGTGATAATGGATTTCACAGTCGTAATCCTTTATCAACTCCAACCACCTCCTTTGTCTCATATTTAGGTCCTTCTGCTCAAAGAAATATTTCAGACTTTTGTGGTCGGTAAATATGGCGCACTTAGTTCCATACAAATAGTGTCTCCAGATCTTCAATGCGAACACTACTGCGGCAAGTTCCAAATCGTGAACCGGGTAATTAACCTCCGTGTCCTTTAGCTGTCTGGATGCGTAAGCTATAACCTTTCCTCTTTGCATCAACACACAGCCTAGCCCGTAGTAAGAAGCATCGGAGTATACCGTTAGGTCTTCATCTCCCTCTGGCAGGGTTAGCACAGGAGCTTTGGTCAGTCTATCCTTCAATTCCAGAAACGCTTCTTCCTGTTCTTTTCCCCAGTCGAACACCACGTTCTTCCTCGTTAACCTTGTTAATGGGGAAGCTATCTTCGAGAAATCTTTGATAAACCTTCTATAATAGCCAGCCAATCCCATGAAAGTACGGATTTCGGATGGCGTCTTTGGGGAATTCCATTGCGTAACTGCCTCCACCTTTGCTGGATCAACCATGACTCCTTCGGAATTTATAATGTGCCCTAAAAACTGCACCTCCCGTAGCCAGAAGGCACATTTAGAGAACTTCGCATACAGTTTCTCCTTTCGTAAAGTCTCTAACACCTCCTTAATATGACAAGCGTGGTCTCCTTCATTCTTTGAGTATATCAAAATATCGTCAATGAAGACTATCACTGATCGGTCCAACATCGGGCGACACACGCGATTCATTAAGTCCATGAATGCCGCAGGAGCATTGGTTAGCTCGAAAGACATAACCAGGAACTCATAGTGGCCATAGCGTGTTCAGAAGGCCGTCTTTGGGATATCTTGCTCCCTTACCTTCAATTGATGATATCCGGATCGGAGATCTATTCGGGAGAACCAACTTGCCCCTTGCAATTGATCAAACAGATCATCTATCCGGGGTAGAGGGTATCGATTTTTCACGGTCAGCTTATTCAACTCCCTGTAATCTATACACATCCTCATGCTGCCATCCTTCTTCTTCACAAATAGCACGGGAGCACCCCATGGGGAAATGCTGGGCCTAATGAATCCCTTATCAAGGAGTTCCTGTAGTTGTGACATGAGCTCCTTCATCTCGGACGGAGCTAGGCGCTAGGGTGCTTTGGCAATGGGTTGGGCTCCTGACAGTAAGTCAATCTGAAACTCTATCTCTCTATCTGGTGGTACTCCAGGCAGATCCTCCGGGAATACGTCAGGAAAGTCCCGCACCACTGGTACATCGGACATCTCTTCCGCCTTATCTTTAACATCCTTGACATACGCTAGATAAGCTCTGCACCCTCGCCTCATACATTTCCCCGCCTTGATCATGGAAATGATCCTTGGAACCTTACAATCGTTATCACCGTAGATCGTAACCGGACTACCATCTGGAGCCGTTAATCGGATCATCTTTTGTTGACATACTATGTTAGCATCGTGGGCAGCTAACCAATCCATCCCTAGTACGACATAGAAACCTCCTAAGGGCATGGCAAACAATTGTGCGGGAAAGTAATGACCTCCTAGTTTAATGTGGCAATCCTCTATCACTCTGACTATTCTAATGGACTTACCATCGGCTGTTTCAACTTCGAAGGCATCATCTATTTCCTTAGTTTGGGCATCTAGTGTAGCACAGAAGGATACAGATACAAAACTCTTACTGGCACCACTATCAAATAATATGGAGGCACAGACATCATTGATAAGGAACGTACCTGACACTACGTCTGGGTCTTTCCTTGCCTCTTTCTTGTTCATGGTAAAAGCCCTTGCCTTGACCTTGGGCTTTCCATCATCTCCCTTGTCCTCATCCCTGCTCGTTCCCGAGCCTCCCGCCTTAGCTTTCTTGCAATCATTGCTGCGGTGCCCCGACTCGTGGCAGTTGAAGCACTTGTCCACTTTCGGGCACTCTCTCGCCAAGTGACCAGTCTCCCCACACCAGTAGCACCCAGGGCTACCCATCCGGCATTCTCCAGGATGCCTCCTCCCGCACTTCCCACATTCCTTAATTTCTTCTACCCCTTCACGATCGCTTGTTTTGCATCCACTCTCGTTTTCTTGTTTCCCGGTTGGTAGTTACCACTTCCATACCTCTTCCCATTATTGTTCCAAACTTTCCTCGTCTCACCCACTGCCACCGGCCTGCGATGATCGTACAACCTCCCACTGAGGTCCACTGCTGACCTAAAATTACTAGGTCGAGCAGTGACCATGTCCCTACGAATGTCTAGAGGCAACCCTTGTATGTACCTCTTGATCCTTTTGGCTTCAGGAGTTACCAAATCAGGCACCAGACGTGCCATTTCATTGAATTTTGTAGTGTACTCCTGGTGAGTCATATTTCCAGCCTCCAAACTCACAAACTCTTGCTCGATCTTGTCAAGCTCTCTTTCCGGGCAGTACTCCTCTATCACCAACCTCTTCATCTCCGGCCATTTCATCCTCTCAATAGCCTCCTCTTCGTAAGACTCAACAATGTTATCCCACCAACACAGTGCTGGATCCAAAAGGGAATGGGAAGCAAACTTCACCTGTTGGTTTTCACGGCACTCACTGATCTTCAGTACGGCCTCCATTTCCCTAATCCAACGCTGAGCAGTGGCAGCGTTACCAGTACCATCAAACGTTGGGGGCTTACACCTCTGAAAATCCCCGTAGCTGCACCCCTTCGCCCTCTCTTCCACCTCAGGGCCATCATGGTTACCCAGACGATCTCCCTCGTCGCTCAACTCCTCAGTCTTGACTGCCCCTTTCTTATCAACCTTTTCTGAAGCCGTACTCTTCTTACTGTCGCTCTTAACCTGCTCCACAAATTCCCCAAGCAGAGCGGGCATCACTCCAGACAGGACCTGATGCACCTCTTGGGCAATAGCTTCCTTTACTGTCTCTTTCAGTTTGGCCTGATCAGGGGTAGACCCCTCGGCTCCCGTTTCTAACTCAATCTCCTCCTCCTTAATCGGTTCCTCAACCGGCTTTCTGGTGGACCTTTTTGTTGGCTTCACAGTTGCACTTGCAGTTTCCTTTGCCTTAGTCGGGGGCCTTCCCCTAGTGCTTCTCCGGGTGACCATGGTTGGAACTTCTTTCTTAGGTGCCATTCGTTCTACTTCCTATAAGATTCAGAATGTTAATATGGTCCTTCAAGGCAAGTTCAGTTCACGACAATTTTTGTAAATTTTTAATAACAGTGGCCAGTTGTGATTAACTACTTACAGAACTTCTCGTGCCATAAACTTTTCTATCCTGAACCACACCAACACCAGAACCTACTATACCTAGTCTATGCATGTATAAGTCACATAAATTCAGATAGGCATCACAGATAACATTATCCTACTCTACTTCGGCTCTAACTTAAATAAGAAGGCACTATCCACTAGAATAATACCTATAGCATATTTGTTACCTCTGGGCATGGAGCTTCTTGGACTGGCATACTTGACACTTGGTCCCATTCTCTGTTTATGTTTAGGTTTATAAAATGGTTTTCCCAAATCCCTTAAACATTGGCTCTGATACCAACTTGTAAGGCCCACCTTTCTCAGGGAAGCCTCACAGTTGGCCATTCACAGCAAACGTAGATTTAAAGCAATCATTTACTCATATGTGTATAAATATATATTGCAGCGGAAAAATATACCGTAATTCAACCCATTACAACGTAGTTAAATTAAATTATAAACATTGTCTTTAAACATCAAAACTATTTAAATGTCCTTTTAAGCTTTTCTTTATCGGGGATGCCAGTCTTCTAGTGCCAAGAAGCTTCAGTCCCACGCCTCTGTTCCATAAGCTCTAACTCTTACCTGTCAACTGATATGCATACAAAAGTCAGCTTCGCTGATTGAATTCTAGGTTTACTTTGCTAAATAACTTTCGTAAGAGATATTAGCTTTATCAGTTGAAAATGATCATTGTGTATCACAATATAAGTACACACAGGCTATTACTTTATCAATACTTTATCATTTATTGTTATTTATTACTCTTCTTTATCTATCAATTCTCTGTCACAATCGGTGCCTAGGCTCGCCTAGGACTTTACCGACATGCCAATTAAGGGCTTACTGTCGTACCCGATCAGGCCATTATTGTCATGCCAATTCAGGACTTACTGACCTGCCTGTTCGAGCATACTTTATCACTTTATCACTGGTGAGGGCACAACGAATGCAACCCTCCTTTATCAATTGCTTGCAAGGCTTTACTTTATCACTTTATCAAGGTACATGTTATGGGCCTCATAACCTTTCTTCAAGTTTCACTTTCATGTTTAAGTTATACATAATATAACACAACACAATACAAGGCAATTCATTATAAACCCCATTTTCCATATAGGATAGTGTATAAAACTTTACTTTAAAAGAACTGATAATAAAGGTAAGTATTTAGTATGCACACCGCCCCAAAACATTTAAAACATGTATAAAACGGGGGATCTAGAACTCACCTGAACTTGTCCAATAGTTTAAATTCTAAGCCTCTTAAACTATAGCCTGAATACTCTAGCTGCACGAAAGTTAATATGCAAAAACGTCATTTTCTTCATAGTTTCGCCCACAGTTTCGCTGGTAGTTTCGCTGCCAGTTTCGCTGGCAGTTTCGCTACTAGTTTCGCTGGGCAGCACTTCTGTCAGTTTCGCTGGACAGATTCGCTGGCATGAGCACCCAACTTTCGTTGGAATTTTCTAGTTTCGCAATGTCTAAGGCCAGCCTAAGTACTTAGCGAAGCTACTAGCGAAACTGTAGTTTCGCTGTAACGAAACTGTAGTTTCGCTAGGATTCTCCTAGTTTCGCTGGATAAATGCACAGTTTTGCTGGATGAATACTTAAATTCGCTGGATCGGGGCCCAGTTTCGCTGGATGAACAAAAACTCAGATCCAGCCCGTTTTTAACCCAAAATCTTAACTTTTTACGTCCAAATCTTTAGTTTACCTTCCATGAAGCCAAATCTAAGCTTTTTACACGTTTTCATACGTAAAACCCCAAAACCCTAGAATCCGGGTTTGATCTACAGAAGGCCTTAGAGGTCGATTCTTACCTTGTTTTGTTGCCATTTTCTTCAGATTTGATGTTCATATCTCCCAGAACTTCAATCTTTCCAACTTCCAAGCTCCAAATCTCAAGTTTCTCCACTTTCTCTCTCTACTTTCTCTCTCTACGAGTTTGGTGGCTAGGGTTTGAAATGGTGAAGATGGAGCTGTTCATGCATGTTTAAGGGCTGATTAGGGCCATTAAACCCATTAAGCCTAGCCCATTAAGACTAATTTTATCCATAGCCCACTAATTTACCCCTTTATTTCTTAAATTAACCCTTAAAAGCCCATTATTATTAAATGGCTTGTTTCGGGAAATTTCGGGGTGTTACAATTATGGTTGTTGTGGTTGGAATTGTTGTCCTGGTTGTTGTTGTCATAGTTGTTGTTGTCATGGTTGTTGTTATCGTGGTTGTTGTTGTCATCGTTGTTATCGTCATGGTTGTTGTTATCGTCGTGGTTGTTTTCATCATGGTGGTTGTTGTTGTTTTCTTTGTTGCTAGTGTTGTTGTTTTTGCGGTTATGGTTGTTATGATTATCGTTGTTGTGGTTGTGGTTCTTGTGGTGTGGTTGTTGTGGTTATTGTCGTGGTTGTTTTTGTCATGGTGGTTGTTGTCACGGTTGTTGTTGTCGGGGTGGTTATAGTTGTCGTGGTTGTCATCGTCGTGTTTGTTATCTTCGTGGTTGTTAGCGTCGTGGTTGTTGGAGTCATGGTTATTGGTGTTGTGATTGTTGGTATCGTGGTTGTTGGCATCGTGGTTTTTTGCGTCGTGGTTTTTGGCGTCGTGGTTGTAGGCTTCATGTTTGTTGGCCTGGTGGTTGTTGGCGTTGTGGTTGTTAGAGTCATGGTTATTGGCGTCGTGGTTTTTGGCATCGTGGTTGTAGGCTTCGTGGTTGTAGGCCTCGTGGTTGGTTTTGTTATGGTTGTTGTCTTCGTGGTGGTTGGCGTCGTGGTTTTTGTTGTCGTGGTTGTTGTTGTCATTATTTGCAGGATCGATTTCAGGTGGTTTTTCTCTCAACTCACTCGTGAATCAACACTCGGCAAGCAGTCTTTAGGAAGAGTTGATCACAATATAACAAGTAACAAGCAGTAAGAAAATTAACACAGCAAGTAATTTTCAAGGTACTTTTATATATTGCTTCTCAACTCAAAGGATTACAAGACGCTTGGACTCAAATCACTTATCTAAAGAGTTACAGGGAGAAGATATATATAATACTACCTATAGCCGGGAATACTTTGATTCCAGCTGGACACCTCTAACCTTACATCTATACTACAAGACTCTAGGTGAGGTCTTTCAGACATTTTGCATGCCTGAGAGTGGGTAGTCAGGACATGTCCCTGACTTACCTTGTCACCAACTAAAGTTGGTAACATGTACTATCATAAAAAGGTGAGCAGTAGAATAAAGTATGGTCAACAGCATGGTCTTTTAGGAAGAACCCATGCTGTGTCACCCATGCTGTGTCAGAGGTCTGCATGAGGACTGACAGGGACCATACTTTTATCTGCTGGACATAGCAATGTCTTCCGAAGGATAAAGTGCTTCGGAAGAACAACCTCTTCCGAAGGCACTTATACTTCGGAAGACTGCTTCTTCCGAGGCTTGGAGTCTTCTTTGTCTTCGGAAGCAGACTTTGTCTTCAGCTCTTTCATCAGACTTTGTCTTCGGAAGCTTTCAGACTTTGTCTTCAGCTCTTTCATCAGACTTTGTCTTCGGAAGCTTTCAGACTTTGTCTTCAGCTCTTTCATCAGACTTTGTCTTCGGAAGATATCTTCAGCTGTTGGCTTCAGCTGTTGTCTTCAGCAGTTGACTTCAGCTTTTGCCTTCAGTAGATATCTTCAGCTGTTCTTCAGACTTTCGGAAGATCTCTTGCTCAGCTTCGGAAGCCTTTGAATGTAGTACCAAAAGATGACTATGAAGTGAATTTGGTTGCACCAGCCTTATCATGATCCAACAAACTCCCCCTCGGCTGATGCTACCAAAACTTCACTTCTCTCTTCTTCTCAAAGTTCTCAGCACCAAGGAAAGCAGGTGTTTATCAGTATCTTCATTCTTTCCTGCTGTGGTGCTGAGAATCTTGTACAAATCTTTGGTGGACAGCACCTCTACTCTGTCACCTTGGATTATATGTACCCTCTGTTGTGGCCCTCTGAAAAGAGTTAGTTGATGGGAAGTATAGTCATATTCCCATCGAACTATTGGTTCCAATTCATGACCTTCCACCATCTGTAGAAAGGCTGTGCCTTTGGTGGTTGATCTTTCCTTGTCTTCCACTCTTTTCAGCTTCAACTCTTCTTCAATCTTGGCTCTTCGACTTCGTTCAGCCAAGTGGAGACCGCTGATGTGATTTCTGATGTGTGTAGCAGTCTCAGAGTTGGAGGGGTTGGAGAATGGCTTCTCTGCAAGCTCAGCAAGATCAAATCTGCTGAGATGCAGTAAAGAGGTGGCATTAAGCCTGTTGGTCTCGCCATTCTCTCTTTCCACAACAAAGTTGTGAGAAGGTTCATCAAACCTCCACTGGATTATAGCATTTCTAGGCCCAGGAGATTGACCAGAAATCCTGTCCTCTTTCCTGGTATCCAGCAGAGTCACCAGCCTTCTTCTTAGTCTCTTCTCCTTAGCATTGAGGGTATCGGAGTTGAGACCAAGAAGTCTTGCAGCCTGGCCCAAGGTTTCTCTAGGCAATTCAAGAAATTGGCCTAGGGTGAGGGAGCTTGAAGAGTTATCAACATAGGTGATGTTGATAACCTCTCCCTCACAGGAGATACTGCTCAAAGTAGTGCAATTGATGAGCCTTGTCTTGAACTCCTTAATCTCCTCAAAGGAGAGATGTTTAGGAGGCTGAGAGGATGGTCTTGGTTGTTGTTGGGTAGGCTTAGGTTTAGTGGTTTTGGGTTGAGTCTTGGGTTTTAGGATGGGTAGTTTGGGTGGTTGAGGTGATGTGGTAGGTTTGGGTAGAGTTGTGGGTTGAGGGGTGAAGGTTTCATCAGTGGGTTCAGGTTTGATGGGAAAAGGGGTTGGTTCTGGAGTGGGTTGTGGCTGTGATTGAGTGGCTGGGGTGAAAACCATTCCCTTCATCCTCCTGTACATCTCCTTCCTTTTCCCCAAACGGATGTCAGCTTTTATTTCACTGACTATCCGCTGGAGTGTCCTTTCGGACATAGGTCCCACCTGCCTACCAGAGAAGCCATGTGCCCGGAGATAGTCCTTCATCCAGGCTTTGTCAGTTGACTTCTTGGTGGCAGTGACCTCCTTCTCTTCCTCCCTCTTCCTCTTCACCTTTAGCTTCTCCCTAGCAGCCTTCTTCCTTTCCTTCTCCATTTGATCCTGCTCTTTATTGTGGAGCAGCAGGATCATGTCATTGTCATGTGGAGACAGTTCAGGAAGACTGAAGCCTCTTGAGAGTAGGAATTTGATCCTCTCCTCTCTCAGCTTCAGGGCTGCCTCCCTCTGCTCTTCCTCTGCCTTCTCCAAGGCCAACCTGGCTTCCCTTTCTTGTTGTAGCCTGGTTGACCTCTCCAAAGTCACCAACTCCTCTAGTGGTAGCAGGAGTATTTCCTCATTGACAGCTCCAAGACTGATGAGCTGGTCAATGAGTGCTGTTCTTCTCTTCAGGTTGATTTCTTCCTGATTGGCTGCAGCTGCCTTAGAGCTGGCAGCTAGCACCTTTTCAGTTGGAAACCTCCCTTTCTTTTTAGCCTTCTCAATCCTTTCCTCCTCCTGAAGCTCTTCCGCAGTCAGTTTTCTTTTGCCTTTGTCTTTGATAGTGCTTGACTGTGGTGGTTCTTGAATGGAGGGTTGTGATTGAGATAGAAGTTCAGCTGGTGCTTGGATTGGAGGAGTTTCAGAAGTGTCCTCCCTGCCCACCTCGGATGCTATGTCAGCAATGACATCTGTGATGGTCAGCTCCTCGGACATCTGAAACAAGCCTTCCGCAGCTTCTATTTCGGCTTCGGAAGATTTTTCTTGTTCTTCCGAGGCTTTCATATAGGCTTCGGAAGCTTCAGCTTGAGCTTCGGAAGATGAGACTGCTGCAAAATCTGTCCCATCTGTTTCAGTTGCTGGGCCATCAGTCCCCATTTCCCCTTCGAAGCTAATCTCAGGTTCCATGAAGACCTTAGGTTGACCAACTTCTTCCACAGTGGTAGAAGGTGCAGTCAGTCTTTGAAGCTCCTCAGCCCCAAAGTAAGCAAGTGTGGTGTCGGGGCTGGGCTGTTCTAGGGATGATCTCAATACAAACTTTGTGAAAAGTCTGTAGAGATCTTGAAGCATCCTTGAGTCAATCTCCAGATAGGATTGAGATGACTCAGGTAGTGTGATTAGTTGGGTGGAAATGAATTGGGTCTGTGGTTCCATAGGTGTTTGTCTCTGAACTTTCTCCCCCTTTTTGGTAGCATCATCTTGAGAGCTAGACGAGCTAGAGGAAGAAGTCATTGAGACCTGAATTGGTACATGCCTAACAGACCTCTCCGTCTGTTTCTCAGCTAGTTGAGCCTTGAGAGAGTTAATCTCAAGTTGCTGAGTGGCAGTCCTTGATTCTAAGATCCTCACCTGTGATTCCAGGTTGGAGACCTTAGAAAGCAAGTACTGAAGTGTTAGTTGCATACTACCCTCATCTTCATAAGAAGAATCACGGGGAGATGAGATAACATACCTAGTATGCTCACTCTCACCACCAGATGTGGTTTCTTGGCACCCTGGTTTCCTTTGCTCAGAGTCATCTCTTTCAGAGATGTCAATGGGCAAAGTTGCCGTAGACTCAGTCCTAATGATGTTACCACTGTCCTGAGAGCTCAATGAGAGACTCTGAGTAGTGGCAGCTGAGTCTACATGAGTCCCCTCCACATCAGTGGGACTCACCTCAGTAGCTGGCTGCTGATAGGGGCTAGAGACAAGGGATCCCTCCTGGCTCTGTTGATCTTTCAGAGGGTGTTGTAGATCAACTTCATGGCCATGGAGAGATGTAATCTCTTCATCAGTACGGAGTAAAAGGTCAGTGAAAGAGAGGGTGGTTAGTCCTACTGACCCGGGACTTAGATCAATGTCTACAGGCATTGAGCCTTTGGTGGGGCTGTCCCTAGAAAGCTGCACAGGGGAGTGTAGAGACTCACCCTGCGGGCTAAAGGCTTGGGGTTCGGGCTCAGGGGTTTGAGACTGAGGAGGCTCAAAACCCACATTGAGGTCAAATGTGAAGGATGGTGTGACCTCCGACTGAGTGGGAGCCCATGATTCCACTCTAGTCGTTTCGGTGTGAACAGAAGGAGCTTGTTCAATCAGAGTAGATTGAACAAGGGTTCGTTTGGGCGTTTCTGATATGTAGATTTGATGGGTAAAGAAGGCTTTGGTATTGTGGTGGATGTTGCTGGTGTGGGTTCATCACCTGTGGGGATAACAGGGATGTCACCAGGAGCTATGCGCTCAGTCATCGCTGGAGGTAATGGAGTGTACCGTCCAGTGAAGTTGGTGGACATCTTCTTCAGGATTTTGAAGATGGTAGGCCTCATATGTGGAACAGGAAGAGCAGCTGCGCAGACAAGCTTGCTTGGTTCCATCTCACAGTTGATTATATGTTGAAGAAATCGGGGATACATGAAGAATGTATCTCTGCTCAGATTGGCGATTAGGTTATTCAACACAAATCGTGAGTAGTTGAATCTGAGGCCTCTCACCAACCCATGAACTAGGCATCCTAGTTCATATGGGATTTGATCCCAACCCCCTGATTTGTTGGAGAGGCAGTGTAGAACGATGTGCAGCAAGAACTTCCAATGGTAAGAGAAGTTGAACTTGTATACCGTAGATCTGCTGACATCGCCTCCATATCCCATGAGGATATAGGTGCCTTCCAAGTCTTCCTTGGGGAACTCAGTAGGAGCCCCATCATCGTGAAGCTCGAGATGCTCCCTGATGATCTGTTCATTGATGACCAACTCTTGGCCACAAACTCGGGTTCTCAGGACTCGAACCCCATTCAGTACTGCAGTTTCACCATTGCTCCAAAATTCTGACATATGGTTGGAGTATACGGTGGGGTTAACTGTTAGTGCAGTGAGTTAGGTGGATTCGGTGAGAAAGGTGATGATTTGGGTAAAGTCGGCATCCCTTGACGAATCAAGTAACGCGACTTGGTTGTGCTGAGGATTTAGCGCCATTGGAGAAAAGGTAAGCTTGAAATTTTGAGTGAGATTGAGGGTTTTACAGTGAAGGGAACAGTTAGGGCTGTAAAGTGGTAAAAGAAGATGAAATTGATAAGTCAAGATTATTTAAAAAGGGTGGATAGTGGTATGGTGATGGTAATAGGGTAACTGTTTTGGGGTTACTGTGGGTGGTATGGTGGTTTACTGCGGAGAAATGATGTTGGCGGCATGGATAATGTTTAATAATCTGACCATCAAGTACAAAATTTTTACTTTTTACAGAGTGGGGCCCAAAAGATATCCGTTACAAGTAAAATCTTAACTTCCGAAGGTAAAACATTTCCGAAGGTAATTTTCTTCTGAAGGCAATTTCTCTTCCGAAGCAAGGCATTGCTTCCTAAGGTAAAGTTGTCTTTCCGAATGGAGAGTTGTATAAGTTTCGGAAGTAGATCTGATATAAAATCAATCGCTTCTTCCGAGACCACAAACTCTTCCGAGAAGAAAATTTCCATTGAGGAATTTGGCTTCGGAAGATATTCAAGGATATCTTCCGAGAGTTAATTCCTCTTCGGAAGGAATTTACACTTGGAATAATTAAAAGATCTTTTGTAACCGGGCTTAGATTGTATTGACACAAGACATTACTCATTTAAAAAGGTTTTTCAAAAGAGGTAGTTATTCAATGTTTATCATCCCAATTGCTGATATGAGATACTTAAATCTTTGTTCATCAAATGCCTTTGTGAACAAATCAGCATATTGTTCATTTGAGTCAACTTTGATTAACTTTATCAGCTGTTTCTCATGAATATCTCTAATGAAATGATACCTGATATCAATGTGTTTTGTCTTGGAGTGCTTCACTGGATTCTCAGTAATGGAGATAGCACTGTTGTTGTCAATATGGATAGGAGTAGTCATGAAGTTGAACCCATAGTCTAACATCTGATTTTGAATCCATAGCAGTTGAGCACAACAGCTAGCAGCAGCGATGTATTCAGCTTCAGCAGTTGATGTAGAGACACAGGATTGTTTCTTGCATTGCCATGAGATAATCCTTCCACCAAGAAATTGACATCCTCCTGATGTTGATTTCTTGTCAATGTTGCAGCCACCATAGTCACTGTCAGAGTATCCATAGAGATTGAAATCACTATTTCTTGGATACCAGAGACCTAGTTTAGGTGCTCCTTTGAGGTATCTGAGGATTCTCTTTGCAGCAGCTAGGTGAGACACCTTTGGAGCAGCCTGATATCTTGCACAAATGCATGTGGCAAACATGATATCTGGTCTACTCGCAGTAAGATACATCAGAGAACCAATAATTGCTCTATACTGATGTTGATCAGTATCCTCCCCCTCAAGGTCAGGGCAAAGATTATGGTTTCTGGGTATGGGTGTCTTGGCTGGTTTACAGTCCTTCATTTCAAATCTTTCTAAGATGTCAGAGACATACTTAGATTGACTTATGAAGAACCCTTCCTTCATCTGTTTCACCTGGATCCCAAGGAAAAAGTCCATTTTTCCCATGGAACTCATCTCAAACTTCTGCTTCATAATGCTTTCGAAGTCCTTGCACATTTGGTCGTTTGAAGAACCAAATATGATGTCATCAACATAGACTTGTACAAGCAAAATGTCTTCTCCACTCTTTCTGATGAAAAGAGTCTTGTCAATGGTACCTCTAGTGTATCCATTCTTCAGGAGAAACTGAGACAAGGTCTCATACCACAGCCTAGGTGCTTGGTGCAGCCCATATAGAGCTTTATCCAGTTTGCACACATAGTTGGGGTGCTGTGGGTCTTCAAATCCTGGAGGTTGACACACATAGATTTCCCTATCTATATCCCCATATAGAAAAGCACACTTGACATCAAGTTGGTAGACTGTGAAGTTCTTGGATGCAGTATAAGCAAGGAAGATCCTAACTGCCTCAAGTCTTGCAACAGGTGCAAAGACATCAGTATAATCGATTCCTTCCTCCTGGGTGTATCCTTGAACTACTAGCCTTGCCTTGTTCTTGATAATCAAGCCTCTATCATCTTTCTTGTTCCTGAATACCCATTTAGTGCCTATGGGTACTTGACCAGATGGTAGTGGGCATAGATTCCAGACCTTTTGTCTTCTGAATTGAAGCAGCTCCTCCTGCATCGATTCAACCCAACTACTATCTTTTAAGGCATCTTCTACCTTCTTTGGTTCCATCTGAGACAAGAAGCATGAGTACAAGCAGACATTCCCATGATGAGTCTGTCTTCTTGTTCTCACACCCTCAGAGACATCCCCTATGATGTTCTCAGTTGGATGAGTGTTGTGAATCCTAAGACGAGGAATCACTTCCAGTTGCAGAGATAAGTCCAAGTTAGACATATTCTGATCAGGAACTGGATCACTCTGTCCAACTGCTGTTTCAGAGTCATTCAATGAGGACTGATTGAATGATTGAGAAACATCATCAATGGTTGGTTGTGAAGTAGTATTAACAGTTGCCTGTTCCTTCAGAATACCACCTCCCTCAACCTGGTGTTGTAATGGATCTCCTGAAGAACTTTGAGGTTGATCAAGTGATTCACTTGTTGAAGCTTCACTATTTCTTGAGATATTTACACTGTCAGATCTGTGAATAGTTGAAGCTTGTTGCCTTTCAGCTCTTGGAGAATTTGGAAGAGGTCTGGGAAGCTCATATAGTTGTCCTGCATCAGTTTGAGCACCTGTTCCAGCTGAAACATTCTCACAAGATGGTTTAGAATAGTTTGGAAACAATTCTAAATCAAATATATACTCAGGTCCATTCCCCCTAACACAAGGAGTGTGCTCATTAACAACTATGTTGGATGACTCCTCAAATTGTTGATTCTTGATATTGTATACTCTATAAGCTTTGGAGCTAGAAGAGTATCCAATAAAGATAGCATCATCCGACTTCTCAGCAAACTTTGCCAAGTTGTCCTTTGTGTTAAGTATGGTACACCTGCAGCCAAAGGACCTTAGAAAGCCAATGAACGGTGGCCTCTTGTTCCATAACTCATAAGGGGTTTTTCCATGGGGCTTTACTACAAGAACCCTGTTCTGCACATAGCATGCAGTGCTGACTGCCTCTGCCCAGAATGTTAGAGGCAGCTTTGAATCAGCTAACATGGTCCGAGCAGCCTCAATAAGTGTCCTGTTCCTCCTCTCAGCAACACCGTTTTGTTGAGGAGTTCTGGGAGCACTATATTGTCTGGCAATCCCTTTTGAGTCACAGAATGAGTCAAGAACGAAGTTCTTAAACTCAGTCCCTTGATCACTTCTAATAATCTTAACCTTGTGATCAATTTGATTTTCTATTTTAAGAATAAAAGATTTTAAAGTTTCAGCAGTTTCATCTTTACTTCTTAAAAAGAATACCCATGTAAATCTTGTAAAATCATCAACGATCACAAGGCAGTATGATTTCCTTCCAATGCTCATTATACTTGTGGGACCAAAAAGATCCATGTGCAATAAGTGTAATGGAGTAGTGATAGAGTTAACACATTTGGATTTATGAGATGATCTGTGTTGTTTCCCTTTCAGGCATGCAACACAGTTATCTTTGCAGAAAAATTCCTTTTTAGGCAAACCATGTACCAAGTTATTTTTAACCAATTTATTCATTGTTTTAAAATTTACATGACACATGCGTTTATGCCATAGTGTTGACTCATCACTATCAGCTTTGGAAAGAAAGCATGATACTTCACCCATAGGAGAAGCCTTGTTCATATCTAGCTTGTACATATCCCCTTTCCTGGGAGATCTGAGAAGCACCAATTCCGGAGGAATTGTCATCCCTGGTCTGAGGATAATGCACTCATGTTCTGTGAAAAGCATTTGATGCTTCTGGTCACAGAATTGAGAAACACTTAACAGATTGTGTTCAAGCTGTTTGACAAAGTGAACTTTGTCAATGTTTATTCTGCCGTTGGATATACTTCCTCTGCCCGAAATATATCCTCCGGCCTCACCTCCAAATTGGACAGGCCCTCCATCAAAGTTCTGGAATTGTTGAAGGAGAGATCTGTTCCCTGTCATGTGCCTGGAGCATCCACTATCTACAATCCAGATATTGTTGTTCTTGTCAAATGGATGTCCCTGCACATAAGATGAGATGGTTAGTTTTGTTTGGAAGCCCAATCCTTGCAGGTCTTGGGCTCTTCCAAAGATAGTGACATAATTGAACCAAAAGATATGCAGTGGGGTTCAATAGAGGTCATTGTTGAAGAAGAGGTTTGGGCTGCAGCATCTTCCTTGATCTTCCAATCCATCCTTTGGTTGATCTTTGAGGATGAGCTTGTTGAAGCTTTTGCAGCATGGTCTTCTTCCGAAGCTTCTCTCTTTTCGGAAGAAGCCTTCACCACCTTTTCTTCCGAAGTAGTCTTCTTCTGAGATGGTTTCAAGGGAGCCTTCTTGTTCTTCCGAACCTTAGAAGGTTTGGTTTCCGAAGCCACTTTCCCTTCGAAAGAAACAGTTTCTTCCGAAAGCAACTTGGCTTCCGAGACCAACTTTCCCTTTTTCATCATTTGGACCCTTTGAGGTGGTCCAACTGAGAAACCTTCTCTGACTACTTCTTTTCTAACATTATTTGCATAATGTGTGCTTGCTGGATTGTAGTAACAATCTTTAGCCATGTGGTTGTGCAGACCACACATTATGCATGCAACGTTAGTCTTCTGGGAACTTGCAGGTTGCTGTTTCTTGGGTTTCTTCTCTTCATCAGCAACTTTCCCTTTCAACTTCTGATCCTTCAGTAGGACAGGAGTGCTGGTACTACACTCCTTTCCTGAATCAGGAGTACCTGCCACTTGAAATCCGGCAGAAATGAAGACACCCTTTTGCTTAGGGTCAAACTTAAGCTTGGACTCTGCAACCTTCTTAGCAGTCCTTCTAGCAGCTTTAGCTCTGCTTCTTCTTGCCTTGGTGGTCAGGATTTGGTCATCACAGGTGGAGATGGGTGTATCCTCCTGTTTCTCCCCTGTGGAAGCCACTATTTTTGCTTCATCCTCTAGTTCCAATGGAGAAGGGTCAGCAGTTGGAACCTCTTGCTCTTCAGTACCACATCTAGGTAGTCTTATAGACTCATAAGAGTGTGGTGGAGCTATTTCACTGGTTCCCAACCCTTCTTTGTTTTGATAAAACATTTTGGAATGGGAGGTTGATGCAAGAATAGTTTGGAAGCTTTGCTCAGCAATAGCTTGCTTCCTGGCCTGAGCCTCAGCTGTGACTAACTGGGCTTCAACTTCAGAAAGTTTGGAGATCAGATCTTTGATTTGAGTCTTATAATTAGTCTTTTCATGTTTTAAAAGAGACACAGTTTTCTCTAACTCATCAATTTTCTTTTGATAGTCAGATTCAGCTCTTTTAAAGTCAGATTTTAGCACATTTAAAGACTCAACCTCAGATCTGATTTCCGAAATGTAATCCTTATAAAGTTTAACTTTAGCAATACAGGCAGCAGTACAAAGATGTTCATATACCTGATCATCATCTGTTCCGGCCATGAGTGCTTGAGCGGGAGTCACATCCTGTACCATGAAGCTCCAGTCAACTTCTTGAGCAACAGCAGCTGTTTCAGTTGACTTTTCTTCATGCTTGGGGGCAGTGGGATGTGTGGAGGCCTGTGGGGTTCCCGGGTTGTTCTTGGGAGCCTTGCATTCCCTAGCAAAGTGACCAAGTTGGTTGCAGTTGTAGCACCTTGCTTTGCTTTTATCAAACCCAAACTTGCTGTTGACTGGGTTTTAAGGGAATTGCCTTCCAGTTCTCTTGAAGAACTTCTTCGCTCTGTAAGTTAAAAGAGCCATCTGCTGGACAATATCCATGTACTCCACATCATCTGGACTGAAGCACTCAAGATCATCAAAGCAGTATTGAAAATCACCAGAGTGTCCACTTCCAGAGACAAAGGCACAACCATCCTGAAAGGAGTTGTGTTGAACCTTTTGAGACTTTGGAGTCTCAGGTAGAGTAATGAAGGGTCCAGTATGTGAGTTGTCAGGGTAGCATAGCAAGGGATGCTGTGGTTCTATGCTTTCCCTTTCAACCACATGAAGGGCTGAACTCAGTTGGTTATTGGAGTGATCAGAGGAGTTCTGCATGTTCATCTCCATCTGAAATGCACTTAGGATACCATACAACTCTGTAAGAGAAAGAGTCTTAAGGTCCGAAGTTCTCTTGATGACAACACAGTAGTGAGTCCATAGTTTAGGAAGAGAAGACATGAACTTCCTAACTATGTCTCTGTTCTCAAGAGCTACTCCAATATCCGCCAGAGTATCTACTAGCTCAACATACCTGAAGTATTGTTGAGTCAAGGTCTCACCAGCCTTGAAAGTAAAGTTCTCAAACTGCTGCTTCAAGAGATCTTTCTTGTTCTCTTGAGTTTCCTTGGATCCCTCATACATCAACTTCAATGCTTCCCATAAATCTTTAGCAGTCTTGCACTTCTTGAAGCGTCTGTAGACGGAGTTGGGGAGAGCAGTTTGGAGACAAGTCATAGCCCTTTGATCTAGCTCTATTCTCTTCCTATCTTCCTCTGAGTAATCATCAACATCTTTTGGAATGATGCGATTACCAGTGGCAGATGTAGTGCTTGGTATGAAAGGACCATTGACAATGGAGTCCCACATCCTTGAATCTTGACACTTGATGAAGCCTTCCATCCTGATACACCATGTGTCAAAGTCTTCAGGGGTGATCATGGGGGACTTGGTCAAGGTACCAGTTTCCATATCAGCCTTGGAGAGAGCAGCCATTTGAGTGAGTGGATTGTGGTGAGGAGTGAAAAACAGGTTGATTAGGATGGTAGGATCTCACAATCAAGAGCCTGGAGCTCTGATACCAATTGCAGGATCGATTTCGGGTGGTTTTTCTCTCAACTCACTCGTGAATCAACACTCGGCAAGCAGTCTTTAGGAAGAGTTGATCACAATATAACAAGTAACAAGCAGTAAGAAAATTAACACAGCAAGTAATTTTCAAGGTACTTTTATATATTGCTTCTCAACTCAAAGGATTACAAGACGCTTGGACTCAAATCACTTATCTAAAGAGTTACAGGGAGAAGATATATATAATACTACCTACAGCCGGGAATACTTTGATTCCAGCTGGACACCTCTAACCTTACATCTATACTACAAGACTCTAGGTGAGGTCTTTCAGACATTTTGCATGCCTGAGAGTGGGTAGTCAGGACATGTCCCTGACTTACCTTGTCACCAACTAAAGTTGGTAACATGTACTATCATAAAAAGGTGAGCAGTAGAATAAAGTATGGTCAACAGCATGGTCTTTTAGGAAGAACCCATGCTGTGTCACCCATGCTGTGTCAGAGGTCTGCATGAGGACTGACAGGGACCATACTTTTATCTGCTGGACATAGCAATGTCTTCCGAAGGATAAAGTGCTTCGGAAGAACAACTTCTTCCGAAGGCACTTATACTTCGGAAGACTGCTTCTTCCGAGGCTTGGAGTCTTCTTTGTCTTCGGAAGCAGACTTTGTCTTCAGCTCTTTCATCAGACTTTGTCTTCGGAAGCTTTCAGACTTTGTCTTCAGCTCTTTCATCAGACTTTGTCTTCGGAAGCTTTCAGACTTTGTCTTCAGCTCTTTCATCAGACTTTGTCTTCGGAAGATATCTTCAGCTGTTGGCTTCAGCTGTTGTCTTCAGCAGTTGACTTCAGCTTTTGCCTTCAGTAGATATCTTCAGCTGTTCTTCAGACTTTCGGAAGATCTCTTGCTCAGCTTCGGAAGCCTTTGAATGTAGTACCAAAAGATGACTATGAAGTGAATTTGGTTGCACCAGCCTTATCATGATCCAACATTATTGTTGTTGCTATTCTCATTTTTGTTGTTGTTGTTGTTATAATAGTTTTTTTTTGTTGTTGTTAGTGTTATTGTCATTATGGTAGTGAATGTTGTCGTGGGTGTAGTTGTCATCATGGTTGTTCTCGTGGTTGTTGCTGTCATGGTTGTTGTCGTCGCGGTTGTTGTCGTTGTGGTTTTTGTTATCGTTGTTATTATCATTGTTGATGTTGTTGTGGTTGTTGTCGTAGTTGTTTTTGTTGTCGTGGTTGTTGTTATTGTGGTTGTTGTTATCATGGTTGTTGTCGTGATTGTTGTTGTCATGGTGGTTGTAGTCATCGTGGTTGTCATCAGCGTGGTTTTTGTCATAGTGGTTGTTGTCCTCATCGTGGTTGTTGTCATAGGGATTTTTGTCATCGTGGTTGGTGTCGTCGTTGTTGTTGTCTTTTTATCGTTTTTGTTGATGTTGGTGGTGGTGGTGTTGTTGTTGGTGTTGTTGTTATTGTGGTTGTGATTGTTGTCGTCGTAGTTGTTATCATCGTGGTTGTTGTCATCGTGGTTGTTGTTGTGGTGGTGGTTGTTGTCATTGTTGTTATTGTTTTTGTTTTTGCGATTGTGGTTTCTGTGATTGTGGTTGTTGTGGTTGTGGTTGTTGTCATGGTGATTGTAGTCGTCATGGTTATCATCGTCATTGTTATCGACATCATTGTAGTTCTTGACTTTGTGATTGATAGCGTCGTGGTTGTTGGCTTCGTGGTTGATGGCCTCGTGGTTGTTAGCTTCCTTGTTGTTGGCCTTGTGGTTGGTTTCGTCGTGGTTGTCGTCGACGTCGTGGTTGTTGTCGTCATGGTTCTTGTCAGCGTCGTTGTTGTCGACGTGGTTGTTGTTGTTTTTGTTGTCGCGGGTGTCGTTTTTGTTGTTTTTGTTGTTGTTGTTATTGTTGTTGTTGTTATTGTTGTTGTTGGTCTTATTATTGTTTTGGTTAATGTTGTTATTGTTGGTGGTGGTGGTTTTGTTGTTATTGTGGTTGTGATTGTTGTCATGGTTGTGATTGTTGTTGTGGTTGTTGTCATGGTTGTTGTCATTATTGTTGTCGTCATCGTGGTTGTTGTTGTCATTGTTGTTGTTGTCATGGTTGTTTTGTTGTCGTGGTTGTTGTTGATGTGGTTGTTTTTGTCATGGTTGTTGTCGTGGTGGTTGTAGTCGTCATGGTGGTTTTTGTCGTCATGGTGGTTTTTGTCATCGTGGTTGTTTTCGTCGTGGTTGTTGTCGTCGTGGTTGTTATCGTCTTGGTTGTGACACTTAGGGAGGTACAGATCTCAAATGGATGGTATGAAGATCACAAAGTTTGAGGACTAAAAGTGTGAAAAGTAGTAACTTGTAATTATAATTTTAGTCTATCAAATTAATTGTCAGGAGTCTATTATATACCAAGTTTAGTGAGTTTCGTATTGAGAATAGGATAAACTTCTTCTCTTATGTACGTCTTTGTAATTCACATTCTTTAAATATAAAACAAAAATAGTCAATCAAGTTCAAATCAAAGAGTGTGGTTGGCTTTGAGGTCAGGGGTTCAAACCGTAAGAACAACTCCTTCAAAAAGTATAGTAAGGTTATGTACATCAATTGCAATCCAGCTGTAACACCCGGACTTTCTAGTCAAATAAAAGAAAAGAAAAGTAATAAGAAAAGAAAAGGAAAAGTATCTTGAAAGAAAGTAAAATGAACAAAAGTGGAGGGTGGCTTTGTGTAAAAGTACAAAAGTCAAATTATTTTATTATCTTATGGGTATAGCCACCCATATAACCTCCATCCCATCTGCTTTTGTCAACCAAGTGAGAAGGTGAAGAAGAAAACTGATATTTCTTCGGTTCTAGAGAGAGAAAGAGGCGATTCTTCAACAAGGTAAGCATTTGATGCAAATTAGCTCGGTTTTGTTTGTATTTTAACTTAGAAACCGAGAATGTATGTTCTTATGTAAATGTGTGTTCGGTTTTGTGTGTTTTAGACACATCCAGGTGTTCGAATTCTTTGGAAAAGTTCAAGTTTGAGAGTTTGAGACTTGAAGGCGGCTAAGGTGAGTTTCTAGACCTCATGTTTCATATGTTTTTAAAGTTATTGGGGCTGAAAATGCATGTAAACAGTTTTTATAAAATGTTGTATGTATAACCGTATGTAATAATGTGTGTATGCTAGTGTTTTGTGGTTGTGCATACTAAGTTATGGCCTAAAATGGTAGTATGAGGCTTAGAATATGTTTAAGATGAGATTGGGACTGAAAAATATGTTAGAAACATATATGTTGGTGTTCATGCGCCCAAACAGGGCCCATGCGCCTAAATTTTGCCTTAGAAAGATTATAAGTATGGCCATGCGCCCAAATAGGGCTCATGCGCCTAAAAATCTGGCTTAAAAGACTAAGTGTAGGCTGATGCGCCTAAACAGTGCATCATGCGCCTAAATTTAGGCTGGAACGCCTAAGTATAGGGTCTGTAGAAGACTATATAAGGCTCGGCAAAACAACTAACGCTAAATAAAGATGGTGTTGATCAATATATGTCATGCGAATTGAAGTTGTTAAGCGAAACAAAGAAGTCACGCGAGTCAAAGAAGTCACGCGAAAGGATCCTCTGCGCGAAAAGCCTTGTCATGCAAGAACTTTTGTGTTTAGTATAAATATCTATTTTTTCGCTTTTGTATAGAAGTTCTAGCTAAGCAGTAGTTCTTATTCGCTTGAATCATTCTGTGCAATTCGCACAAGATTGTAATCGCTCGATTATCAATTGAATCATTTTGAACTATTGTTATTCTTCTTCCAATCTCAATTACATTCCGCATTCTTGAGATTGAGATCTTGGTTTGTTTTTCTTGGGAATTACTGAGTTTTACAATTGGTATCAGAGCATTTGGCTCTAGAACCAAGATTAGAAGAAGTTTTTGATTGATTTGACACGTTTTTCATCTTGCTTATTCATTCGGTTACTTGAGAGTTCAAGTTGGAGTTGTTGTGCTGCTGAAAATTCGAGGAAATTGATCAATTGGACTGAATTTGTAAAATTTGATTGAGTTTTAATCAAATTTGAACCTAAAACTGAAAGAAAACTGATAAACTTGAACTAAAATGAATCAATGGAACCAATCAGTGAATTTGAGGTGAAAAGTTGGTAAAATCGCACTTGGAAAACTGGTTGTGTATGAAAACATCTGGACTTTTCGCACGCGAAAATTCTCTTTTCGCACAGGCAGATATTTTGCTTTTCATGCGATTTCACTTGGTTGACATGTGGGAATCTCACACGAAACTGAGTCTCGCGCGAAAAGTGTTGTCGCGCGAGTTGAAGTTTCGCACGAAAGTTTGTTCTTTGGTTCACTTAACAACATGTCTTCATCAACACCTAATTTGAAGCATATTACTGCATCTCTTCACTTATACACTGAAATCGGAACTGGGAATAAGCCACCTAGACTTCTCAGTGAGGATGATTATGCTGATTGGGCTTATAGGTTCGAGAATCACGTTATATATACTGAACTTAAGATGTGGAGGTCAATCAAGTATGGTCCTTATATCCTATTGTACAAGAATGATAAAGGGGAGATGGTTAAGAAACCTGAACACTTGTGGGATGAGGACGATATGAAGAGATTCGAGCTAGATGACAAGGCATATGCTGCTATCACTATGGCCTTAACCACTGAAATCTCTCACAAGTTCAAAGAATTCAGAGGAGCAAAGGTTTTATGGGATGCTTTGGAAACTTAAATCATGGGAAATAAAGACATGAGGGAAAGCAAGAAAGATATGCTGAATCAAGAGTTTAACATGTTTAATCATGTTGTGGGAGAGTTGTTAGATGTTCAGATAGCCAGATTTGTGAAACTGGTTACAAAAATGATAAGTGCTGGAATAACAATGGAACCAATCATGGTTAACAAGAAGCTGCTGAATTCACTTCCTTACAGCTGGAATCACAACTGTATTCTGATCAAAAGAACAAAAGACTTGTATACACTTCCTCTGACTGATTTAATATCCACTATCAAGTCTTATGAAATGGATGATATGCAGAGAGCTGCAAATCATTTGAGTTCTTTGGGTGCTGAAGTAACTGCTCTATATGCTAAAATGGCTAGTAATCCTAATTACTATGTCAGTTATACTCAGATGTGTCAGCAACAGCAAACAGGAAGTTCAACATCTCCAGAAATTCAACCAATTATAAACCCGCAAGTTCAAATTCTAGCTGTTCAACATTATTTCCCCATCATCCATCAACAAATCCCTCAAACTTCAGCTCCACAGAGTATTCAACAAGCTTATGTTGCTACCACAAATCCTTCAAAACAGACTGTTCAGATTGCTGAGGAACATCTTGCATTATTCACTACTTTCATGTCAAGTTATGAAGCATTCATGGCTGGAAGACTTACTGCTCCAAATGTTTTGATTGATGATCTTCAACAAGTAAACCCTAATGATGTGGAAGAAAATGATATTAAGTATCAAATGGCAATGGTGGTGTACAGGGCTAAGAATTTTGCTAGAAGAACTGGAAGGAAGATGTTTGGAGTAAATAACTCTAGCAAAATTGGCTTTGACTAGTCTAATCTAAGATGCTACAATTGTGATAAACCAGGACATTTTGCTAGAGAATGCACTGAACCTAAGTCTGGTCAAGCTGAAGGAACCAAAAGTATGGTCACTGTGGAGGTTGAAACTAAGAAAGATAAAGCAAGTTCATCTGGAGGTAACAAAGCATTAGTTTCACAAACTAATGCTGAGTATGATTGGTCAGATCAGATGGAAGCACTTGATTTGAAGTTATCTACAGCTTTAGTTGCTCAGATTGTTACAGAACCAGAGGAGGATGAGAATTTGTTTGCTGAATTTGTATTAGATGATTTATTGGATGGTGTGTTTGTTGAGAAGGAAGCAGAGAAGGAAGAAGTTGAAGTTGATGAAAGTACTGGGAAGGAAGAGAAGGATGAGAAGGAAGAGAAGGTTGTTGAGAAAAAGAAAGAAAAGGAAGAGAACACTGTTAAGCCTCCAGTCAAATGGAAGTTTGAAGATTCATAGACTGTCGATGTTGCTCCTGTAGAAGAACACGTTGATGCCATGAAACCATATATGGTGAAGAATATTGAAGAATCGGAAGGAGGAAGCTCAGAATCAAAGGTATATGACGATTTATGCACAAATATATGTATTGATAAAGTTCAAAGGTACAGAGTTCATAATGAGAACTTGATAATGGAAGTTGAAAAACTTCAATATCAAGCTCGAAAACACAAGTCAAATGAAAAGATTTTTAAAGAAAAACTTGAAGGTCTAAATAAAACGGTGTACAACTTACAATTAAATCTTCATGATAAAGAATATACAAATAATGATTTGACTAACAGAAATAATGAACTCGCCTTGGAAATCAATCGACTCAACAGTGAACTAGCCTCGGCTAAATTGACTGTTGAAAAGTTTGAACTTTCATCAAACATGGTTGAAGGTATTATCAAATCTCAAATGACTCAGAAGATAAAAGGAGGAAAATGTGGTGTTGGATTTTCAAACATTGCTCCACCAATCAATCATGATTATTCATGCTTGCCTTCGTCTGATGTCATTTCTGATTGTGATATGAGTTATGGGATAGGTTTTTTTACCTTCCTTAGACTTAAAACCTTCAGTCAAAATAAATTTGACTATTGATCCTATCACAATAACAAAAACTAAACAATCAACTGAAAATTTTTGTGCAGATAATTTGAAGGTGGATGGTTTGGTTGAAGAGTGGGAAAGTGATAGTGATTATGAGAATGAGAGAGAGAGTTTGAAAAATAAAAATGTAAACGATTTCAGTCTGATTGTAATCAAACTTCATTGAGGAATGAAAAGAATGTTAATTTAAATGAAATAAAACCAAATATCAACTGCAATTTGAATGAAAGTCAAAAGGCTAATTATAAAGTTAATCTTGAAAAAGATTTTAAAAACAGATTTGTTTCTAAAGGTTTAATTGAAGATGAAGATTATATTTTTAAAGAAACGAATTTTCGATTTTTTAAAAATATACTTCATCAGAAGGCTAATCCTGTGAAACAAGATATGTGTAGCCCAGATGTGCAAAAGACTGGTCCTTCTTCATCAATTCTAAAACTTCAAAAGCCTGGTCCCTCTCCAGCATCAATTCGAATAACAAAGCCTGGTCCTTCTCCAGCACAATCTAAGACTGGTCCACTTCCAGCATCATCCGTTCAAACAACCAAAGCAGATAAACCTCACATTACAAGTGTTCACAAATCACCCATTTCCTCGAATCTATCTAAGATGAACAAGCAATTATACAATGAAGTAAAGATTCGAGAGACTGTGTAGAAAGTTAAACCAAAATGTCAATCTGATTTTGGTTTTTATGACAATTTGTATAATTGTCATCCACAGTTTGTTTTCCACACAAAACAACAGAAATGTTATCAGTGTGGAAACATAAATCATCTTGCAAATAATTGTCCTTATCGACAAAATCACTAAGCAGACAACGATTTCATAATTCTATTGCTCACAATAAAAAATTGTTTTCACTCATGGAAAATTTTCAAAACCTTTGAAAACAAAAGCTGAATGTGCAAATGATGTTGAAAAGAACCAAATTTTAAAAAGGGATTTAAAAAACAACATTAAATTGAGAAGTTTTAATGAAAAGATTGATGTGCAAAGCAAATACAATAATCTCAAATCATTTTGTCTAACTGCAACACAGAATGTGCTCAAGTCTTGTTTGACATGGGTACCAAAGACTAAGTAATTCTTTTCCTTATGCAGGAACGACCGCAAAAGATCATTGAAAGCTTATGGCATGTAGACAGCGGTTGTTCAAGACATATGACAGGAAACTTATCTCTACTTCAAGATGTTAAGTCATACAATGGAGGAAGGGTAATTTTTGCCGGTGACAAAGGAGGTCGTATTACTAAACGTGGTACAGTTACAAATGGTGTCCTAAGTTTCGAAAATGTCAATTTTGTCGAGTACCTAAAACTTAACCTGCTAAGTGTGTCTTAAATTTGTGACAAACAGTATTCTACACACTTTACTAATAAAGAATGTTTAATAATAAAACCGGGTTTTATAATTCCTGATGACTGGGTTTTGATGAGGACTCCGAGAGACAATGATACATATCTTCTTGATATGTATTATTCTAATTCTTTGGTAACAGCTTCTTGTTTATTATCCAAAGCCTCGGAGAATGATTCCATGTTATGGCATCGTCGGTTGGGACACGTAAATCTTAAAAAACATGAATAAACTGGTACGTGGAAAACATGTCATTGGTTTACCTGAAAAGGAATTTCAATTAAATGAACATTGTCTGTCATGTTCAAAGGGTAAACAACATAAAATTCCTCACAAACCAATTGCACACAACTCAATTGAATCAATCTTGCAACTCTTACACATGGATCTATTCGGTCCAATAAGTGTGTTAAGTTTGGGTCGACGATCTTATTGTTTGGTTGTTACTGATGACTTTTCAAGATTTACTTGGGTGTTTTTCTTAGCATCTAAGGATGAGACTCCACATCTATTGATTATATTCATTAATCTGGTGGAGAATCAGACAGATAAGATGGTAAAATACATCCGAAGTGACAATGGAATAGAATTTCGTAATCAGACATTGAATGAGTTTTGTGAATCTAAAGGCATTGTGAGACAATTCAGTGCTGCAGGCACTCCACGACAAAATGGAGTTGCTGAACGAAGGAATAAAACACTCATTGAAGCTGCTCGAACTATGATATCTGCTACCAAATTACCATTGTTCTTTTGGGCTGAGGCAGTAAATACTTCATGTTATGTTCAGAATCGTGTTCTAATAAATAAAAGATTAAATATGACTCCTTATGAAAAATTTTTTAAACATAAACCCAAAGTCAAATATTTTAAAGCTTTTGGTTGTTGTTGTACTTTGTTACACACGACCGAATCAACCTTAAAATTTTCTGAAAAGGCTGATGAATGTTACTTTATGGGATATGCAGCTAATAAGGTTGCATATCGGGTTTATAATAAAAGAACAAGACAAATCATTGAGTCATTTAATATTGATTGGCACGAGCTTAACATAACCGATGCAGGATCAGCTCCATCATGGGTTTATGATTATGAATCATTGTTCATAAATTTTAAAATTTCTAAACCTTCATCTGCAGTTGCTAATTCTCTATCATTATCTTTGGAGAACAAAATCATTGGGGAAATTCCATCTCTCATATCTGATGATTCAGCAATTCCATCATCATCCAAGAGTATTCATACTGCTTCTGTGCATGTGTCTGAAAATTCTGCTTTACCAGACGATCTTTCAGATTAGATCCACAATCAGGAGCCAGAAGAATCACTGAATTCACCATTGTCTGCATCATCTTCTTTAGAGACTATTGATACTCCAATTGAAGTCATTCAAGTTCCATTTGAAGAATCTCCAAATGTGTCTACTACTTCTGAAAATCATATTTCAGATGACACTTTTGAAGAAAATATTGTTTATCAATCTAGAAACTCTGAAGAACTGAACACAAATGTTGAACATCTCACTAACTTGGAAGATGAGATTATTGCAGATGATATTCCTCAGCTGAGAACTCATAAAACTCATCCAACTGAAGCAATAATTGGTTCGTTGCATGAAGGTGTAATTACCAGAAGTCGTTCAGGAGCAATCAACACATGTTTGTATGCTTGCTTTCTATCACAGATAGTGCCAAGGAATGTTGAAATGGCACTCAAGGAAAACAGTTGGATAGAAGCAATGCAAGATGAGTTGATGCAATTTAAAAAGCTAAATGTTTGGCATCTTGTAGAACTTCCTAAGGATAAGCTTCCGATTGGAACAAAATGGATATTTAGGAACAAAACGGATGAAAAGGGTGTTATAGTTCGGAACAAAGCACGTCTTGTGGTGCAGGGATTTTATCAAATTAAAGGATTGGATTATAAAGAAGTGTATGCTCCAGTTGCAAGACTTGAAGCTATACGCATTTTCTTAGCCTTTTCCTCTTACATGAATTTTAAGGTGTATCAGATGGATATTAAAATTGCTTTCTTATACGAGGAAATAAAGGAAGAAACCAATGTTTGTCAACCTCCTGGATTTAAAGATCCAGATCATCCTGATTATGTCTACAAATTGGATAAGGCGTTGTATGGTTTACATCAAGCACCTCATGCTTGGTATGCAACTCTGACTGAACATTTGCTTACGAATGGTTATTCACGAGGAGCTATTGATCAAACCTTATTCATTCGTAAATCAGGCGATGACATCATTCTGGTCCAAATCTATGTCGATGATATCATTTTTGGGTTTACTAATGAAAGTATGTGCAAGGAGTTTGAAGAAGTGATGAAGAAGAAATTTGAGATGAGCTCTCTTGGAGAAATTTCCTTTTTCTTGGGTATTCAAGTTAATCAGACTGAAACTGGTATTCTCATTCATCAAGAAAAATATGTTCAGACTATATTAGAGAAATACAAGTTTCAGGATTCCAAAATAGCTCCAACTCCTATGTCTTCTCGTCCTACTCTCACTCCGGATCCTTTGGGAGAATCAGTTGATCAACGTCTGTACAGATCAATGATTGGTTCCCTCATGTATCTTATTGCAAGCAGGCCAGATATCATGTTCCCTGTTTGTCAGTGTGCTCGCTATCAAAGTGATCCAAAAGAATCCCACATGAAAGTTGTCAAGCGGATTTTCAAGTATCTCAAGGGTCAACCAAAACTTAGTCTCTGGTATCCTCGAACTTCTGATTTCAATTTATTTGCTTATACTGACAGTGATTATGGTGGTTGTAATTTAGACAAGAAATCGACTACAGGAGGATGTCAATTTCTAGGCAACAGACTCATTTCTTGGCAGTGTAAAAAGCAGAACACTGTTTCCACATCCACTGCCGAAGCTGAATATATGGCTGCATCGAGTTGTTGTTCCTAGCTTGTCTGGATTCAACAACAACTTCTTGATTATGGTCTTAACATCTATGACACGCCCATTTGGTGTGATAACACGCCAGTACTGAACATCGTCAAAAATCCCATTCAACATTCTAAAACTAAACACATTGACATCCGAATCCTATTCATCCGTGATTGTTTTGCTCGTAAACTTATTCATTTAAAACAAGTGCCATCAACTGAAAATATTGCTGATTTATTTACCAAGGCATTTGATCATTCTCGATTTGATTTCCTTGTGCAATCATTGGGAATGATTAACTTTGGATAAATTGATTTCTTGAATCTTCACAAAAAGATTTTTCATTTTTTTACTATGGAATAAAATTGTAATTGTTTTCTTTTTCTTTTTCTTTAAAAGAACAATCACAATTTTAGGGGGAGAAATTAGAACACAAGTTCTGAAAAATATTTTTGGTTTTAGGGGGAGTCAAGATTGGATAAATTGTTAAAAAGAAATTTTCATGATTAAATGAGAAATGATATTACACAGTTCAAAACGAGTCTAAGTACTTTCAAAGGCTTACATATAAAAAGACTTGGATTATGTTTGATGTGTCAATAGGCTTTGCTTTCAGAAATGAAAAGATCATAAATGAGTGAGTAAACTTGAAGTAAAGTAATATGATTTAGTAGGGAACATGTCAGGATTCTTTGACAATACCAAAAATATTCTAAAACAGACTGAGAGTTATCTTCTTGTCATACTCAAGCCTGTTATTGTTTGATTCAGTGATTATCATATATAAATATGTATATATATATATATAATAAAATATAAAAAGACATGCGAAAAGAAATAAAATAAATAAAGAAAATAAATGAGCAAAAAGATGCTAAAAAGGCCATATAGGATATAAGATGCCAAAGTGCACAAATCAAAAGATATGTCTAAAGACATACATACTCTATGGTATATATATATTTTCTAATTTGAGAAAATTTTCTGATCACGGAAGGCAAAATCAAAAGATGGGGCATGTAAGTCCGGATGGCTGTTTGTAAGTCCTTAAACTTGTTAATATTCCGTGCTAAGAGATATTTCTCAGGCTAGTTATGCTCAAATAGATATATTTTAGGAATAAAAAAATGGTATCACTGATCAACGGTGCATGGTTTAAGTCAATTTGGGATGACTTGAAATCTCGACAGTATCTTGAAGAATAATAAGTATTTTACAGGAGTTCTGATTGTGGGATCCACTGAATTTATATAAAATCATCCAAAACATGATAAATATCACTCCTTATGTTTCTAAGTAAAGACTGAAGTATAAGTTTAAAATGGACAAAATATATTGACAATCAACTTAACAAATTTCTTTTAAATAAAGCTGGACAGAGTCTTGACTTGACAAAGAACTATATGATCTCATTATGAAAATTCTTACAAGACAATTTTGATCAATAAACAATTCAGATCTTGATTCTTTATATGTGTTCATTTTAGTTATGTTGTTTTGTTTTGTTATCATTTTGTTTTTGATTTTGTTTTGTTTTGATTTAAGACAAATAAATCATAGATAAATTCTTTTTTAAAAAAAATGAAGATTCATTAAATTAATTGGTCACTTGGTAAATAAAACATTTTATTGAATTACATAATTGATAATAAAAGGTTTTTGAAAGATGTGAAAAATTGAAAAGTTGAAAAGTTGAAAATTTTCAAAGTGTAAAGATTCTCTTGCGCGAATGGTCTGTCGCGCGAAAAGTGGAGTCGCGTGACATGGTTGTCATATATATATCACAGTGGTGAAAGCGAAGTCACTTTTCGCATTCAGTGTTCATCCAAAAACATTTTTCGCTTATAATCGATTTTTCAATTTCTGAGGATATCTCGTGTGATAAATCGTTCATTTGCTCACATTTAATCAAGCTGTGAGATTGAAAGGTAGACTTTGATTTAATGGTTACTAAAGATATCAAATTTGAAAAGGAACTTAACAACTTTAACCTAAAATCTAATAAAATGGACTTAAATGTTAAAATTAAAAGATGGACTGAACTAAATGGACATAGGCGATGGTTATGGAATGCATTGTTTGGTTCAAAATCATGTTTTTGAAGGTTAATTTTGAAAATTGGTCTGCGCGAATCGTTTTAAATGAACAGACGTGAAAATGGGGTTTCGCGTGAATATTGTTTTCGCGTGAATCTTGTTTTCGCATGAATTTGGTTCTCGCGTGAATGTGACTTTCACATGAAAACTGTCTTCACATGAACTTGGGTTTTTCGAGTGAGAAGTAGTTTCGCACGAATTGCATTATCGCGTGATAATTGGTTTCGCGCGACTGAGGTCTTAGAACCCGAAAATTTTTCTAAGTGTTAAATTTTTTTTGTTTGTGTATATGTTCTGTCAAGCTTACTTATCATGTTTGTTTGTGTAATTGCAGATGGCACAAATGATTTTCAACAAAAATCATAACTGTGTGGCATATTTGGATGATGTTCTAGAGGGGAAGGAACTATTTACTTCTATGATTGAGGGGTTGAAGAATTCTTGGATTGTATATGCTATTTCTGCTGATCCTAACATCTACTCTGAGTTGATTGACTCATTCTGGAACACTGCTGCATTAGAAAAGGACGGATCAGGAAATCCAATCATTACTGCTACTGTGAAAGAGAAGAGAGTGATTGTGTCTCAAGCTATTCTCAACAGAGTATTACTATTTGATGACCTGGAGGATACACCAACTAGATTAGAAGATAATGTTGTGATAGACTGTCTGACACGTATGGGTTATGAGTACAGATATTCAAGCCTGGAGAAGAAATGGTTACCACCGTACTGGAAATACTTATTCCACGTGGTAATTCATTGTCTAAGCAATCTCAAGGCAGGAATGGATAGTCTGAGTGCAGTGTTTGGATCATTGCTAGTTTCTCTTGTGGATGACATTCTGTTCAGCATTTCTGGAGCTATCTTTCAGGAATGTAGAAGAATGCTACTGCAAATCCTGGAAAGAAGTTCATCATGTATCCACGTTTTATTCAATTAGTGATCAATGATGCTTATCCTGAGTTTGCAACACTTAGATCTTTTAAGTATGTTGTTCAAACTATCAAGAAGGAGATTTTTACACATTTGACTGGAGCACGAGGGAATAAATGCTCAGGAGAGAGTTTTGCAAAGATTGGTCGATTTACTGAGATTGATGACTGTGATAGAGACTTGGAAGGAGATGTTCATACTGATGATGCACAGACTGGTACTTCTACCTCTGTTGCAAGAGAAGACATTGATGAGGAGATTGATAGATTATTTGAAGATGAACCATTGCATGATGAAAGAGTTGAAGGAGAAGTTCACTCAGCTTCTAGTTCAGAGACTATAAGTAACCAAATTGGTAATGTCCCGTATGTTCTTCAGACTGATCAGACTCCATCTACTATAACTTTTTCCAGGAAACAGTCTGTTGATGAAAGAGATACCGATTATGTTCTTGAGGAATCTCCAAGTACATCTATGAGGCTGAAACGGATGGCTAAGAGGAAAGACTTTCCTACAAGGAAAAGAGGAAGAAGTGGTATTCTAAAACGACCAAGAACTGAAGTAATTATTACTGAAGCTGAACAGACTACCACTTCTTATATTCAGAGATCACCTGAAAGAGTGGTGACCGAAGAATAAACACAAGTTGATGTCACTACTACTGTATCTGAGAGAGAGACTGTTCCTGTATCTGAACCAGCTAATGTTACAGAGTCTGGGTTTTCAACTCCACCAAGACAGGAGAATTTGGAATTTGATGTTGACACTTTCCTGAACACTCCACCAGAGTTCAGAGGAAGAGAAGAATCTTCCAGTGCTCCTCAATCTTTATCTATTACATTGGAAGAAAGGATAAAGAATCTTGAAAAAGAAAGTTATGAGAAGGTCAAGATTATTTCTGAGTTGAGGAAGGAGAATGAGGAGAAAACCAAAATGATTATAATGATTCAATTGGATTCAAGCATAAAGGATTCAAGGATCACATCTCTTGAGCTACAGATGAAGAATGACATTGATTATTCAGCTGGTTTGGAGAGACAGTTACAGAGCTGAGAGAGTTTATCTCTCAAACATTTTTCCATCAACCGCAGGTTGTACGTTCTACAACTGTGGTTGGTGAGACGAGCAGGCGTTCACCGAGTCCATCTCCTGCAGCTGATTTACAAGAAGTTGAGAGAGTCACCGAAGCTCAAACTACAGAAACACAACCAAGTGTTAGTGTTACTGAAGGTATTCTAACTACATCTAAAGTACCTATCACTGAAGTTGTTACACCTACAGCTTTTGTTGAGCCTGAGCATATGATGCCTATCCCTGTTGCTAATGAAGAAGAAGATGATGATTTGGTTGATTACGGTGATTCGGATGATGACTTAGATGATGAAGATAATGATGATGATGACAATGATGGTGGAGATGATGGTGATAATCATGATGATCATGATGCGAATGATGATGATGATGATGGAGGTGATGTGGGTGGTATATCTTGTAATCCAACTGGTGACACTAGCACTGAAAATGTATCAGGACCAAGTGTTAGTGATCCAAAAGGATATGAACCATTGGACCCTGCCACTGAAGACTTATACGAGAAAGAGTTATATTCATTTCAGCAATCTGCATCTACAGGAACTACAGAAGAGGAATTTGGCATATTTGATGATTTGGATGAGTCAAATGAGCATACAAATATCTTTGGAAACAACTTACAAGACTTATTTAAAGATATTAATCTGGAAGAAGGAGAGATCCCATCAGAGTCTGTAAGTGAACCAACTTCTACTACTACAATACAAAAGGATGCTACAGGTCAAATTGCTTTATACACCAAAGGTGGACTACAGTTCAGAGCACCACCACCTCCTACAGAAACTCACTTTTTGTTCATATCAAAGCCAAAAGACAAATATGGTGAGATATCTCATGTGGTTAGTTGGGCATATGATGGAGAGAAAAAGATGTATGTGATCAAGAGAAGGAATGGAGAGATTGATTACCTAAAGAGCACTCAAGATTTTCATACATTATGAGCTGTTGATTTATATGCAATGGGTAAAGTTCCATTTTTCAATGAGAGCAATCATGGAGAAGCTGAACTGATGAGGTCTAAAATTAGAAGAGAGATGAAAACTAATTTCAAAGATTTCAGAACTGCAAAATCAAAGGTGATTGATGACTCTTCCAGAATATATGAAAACACCAAAGCTCCAATGAAGATAAGAGTCTATCAACATCCTAAGTATATAAAGAAAGTTCCAGTTCATGCTCCTGTACCTCCAAATTCGTTAAAGCAATTTATTTCTTGGAGTTGTGAAAAGGATTTAGGTCAGGCTGTGATTAAATGTGTGGATAGATCATACAGAATCATTGATCCAGCTGACTTAATGAAGTTTGGCAAAGACGACTTGAATAAGTTGCTACATTACCCTATCTCAGCTAACGAGTCAGTTTATTTTTTATCTTGCCAGTACGTATGGATGACAGATCGAATCCTGAGGAATAAGTGGTATGCATATTCCGGAACATACAAGAAAGCTAATGTCGATTTTGACTAATATTGTTTCACCGAGCCTAGGGGAGATTGTAGAAGACTATATAAGGCTCGGCAAAACAACTAACGCTGAATAAAGATGGTGTTGATCAAAATATGTCATGCGAATTGAAGATGTTAAACGAAACAAAGAAGTCACGCGAGTCATAGAAGTCGCACGAAAGGATCCTCCGCGCGAAAAGCCTTGTCACGCGAGAACTTTTGTGTTTAGTATAAATATCTATTTTTCACTTTTGTATAGAAGTTCTAGCTAAGCAGTAGTTCTTATTCGCTTGAATCACTCTGTGCAATTCGCACAAGATTGTAATCGCTCGATTATCAATTGAATCATTTTGAACTATTTTTATTCTTCTTCCAATCTCAATTACATTCCGCATTCTTGAGATTGAGATCTTGGTTTGTTTTTCTTGGGAATTACTAAGTTTTACAGGGTCATGCGCCCAAATAGTGCCCATGCGCCCAAGAGGCTCATGCGCTTAAGTGAGAAGTGGTTAAGTATAGACTCAATCGCCTGCATGGTGGAGAAATACCCAAACATTCCTCATATTTTGAGGAAAAATAGAATTTTAGGGTTTGATCCTAGTTTGACTTATGGGCTGTTTTGGACTATTCTAAGCATAAATATGTGAGGGTTTATGCATAGAATAATTATGATATGATGATAAAGGTGTTATATGCATAGGTGCATGAGATACGTTAAATATTATGTTAAATATTATGTTATTACTTTACTTAGTATAACGAATGTATGAATGAATGTAAAGTATAATGTGACGAAGTGAAATATAACAAAGATGAAAAGTGAAATGTAATGAAAGAAAGAAAAGGCTTGCAAGCAGATTTAAAGGAGGATCACAACTCTTTATGAGTTGTTAGCTCAACTGTGTGTTTTATAACGTGTGATTTTAACCCGTGAGGGTTCACACACAGGGGGGTCAGTCTTGGTGACTGGACCAATAGTACGAAACGGGATCCTTTTCATTCGACCTCGGGCTTTGTGCCAAGATATGATACGGCTTTATGCCAGTTAGAACGGGGCTTTGTGCCTAGAATGGTGGCTTCAGGCCACGATGGGGGGAAAAGCTTGACAGGATCTAGACTCAGTGAAAGAAAATGATAAAGTACGAAACGAACGAAGATGATAAAGTACGAAACGAATGAAAATGATGAAGTACGAAACGAACGATAATGAGAAAGTACGAATCGAACGATAATGAGAAAGTACGAAACGAACGATAATGATAAAGTACGAAACGAATGCTAAAGATAAAGTACGAAACGAAGGAAAAGATAAAGTACGAAACGAATGAATACGTGGGGTAAGGAATGATGAACAAAGTTATACTTTGTTGTATGTATGATGTATGATCATTTGCGAAAGCAAAGAAAGTGTTTTAAGGAAAAAGAATATTTTCACGTACAAAATGTATGAAGTATTTTAATACATATAAAAACTAGAACTCACTCAGCAACGCTGACTTTTATGCATTTTCAGTTGGCAGGTAATAGTTGCTGAGGATGGCACACAGGGAGCCTACTTGTCGGGGCAAGACTGGCATCCATTCACGTATGTTATTATTGTTGTTTTGTAATGCAATCAAAGAATGTTGTCTTTGTAGTTTAACGATGTTGTATTGCATAACAACAGTAATTATTAATAAAATAAATGGTTTTTGTCAATGACTTCCGCTATAATGTTTTATAAAATGTATAATATTATAAATGTTTAGTGCTATGAATGACCAACTATGAGGTCTGCGGGAACGGGGCCTTACACCAGCCCCACACCAGACCATGCGCAAAGGGGAGCTATAGCAAGCACTAGATACACCCCTTATTAATTTCTCAGTTTAACGTATAAGTGTATAACCCTTAGTGTTGTAAAAATTACTAGGCGCTATTTGGCGGGTGGGGGTACCGGTTGAGTTTGTGGAGTCTTGATTTGGACTCGGGTTAAAAGACAACTTAGTGGTAGTTATTTAAATTAAAGACCTGGCTTGTTTTTATTTTAATTTTAGCCCATTAAGGTTTTCTTGGAGATTAAGTCGTAAACCGTAATTTTCTTTATTTATATTGCATCATTATACTTGTAATTCCTCACGAGTGAGCCAGAAAGCAATAAAAATATTGTCCTGGTTGCAGCCCGTGGAAGTAGGTCACATCGATCAAACCACGTAAATCTCACGTGTTCATCATTGTTATTATTTTCTCTCGCAGTTTGATTGTGTTTGTATGTCGATCTACACACGAATTTCTAACAAGTGGTATCAGAGCTACGGCTCGTCACATACGGGAGCGAAGATAGGTGATCGACACTGGCGAAGATGTTTTCGTGGAGGTTGGAAATTTTAAATGGTTAGTTATATTGCACCCAATATTAATTTTTTTTGGTAGGGTCCGGGTGGGGTCGGGTCGAATCACGCAATAAGAAGATAAATAAAAACAAATTAAGACAAGAGGTATGAAATAGTTATCTATCAACTAAAGCTTCAGGGAACAAGTCTGCTCGCGTGCCTAAATGAGCTTTCTAGTTATTTACTTTTATTCAGTCTATTAAAATATATTGTATAAAATAATAATTACTATTGTTGTTATATCTTTTTGGTACAAGTAGTTAATGAGTGCACTCATTCTAGTGACCACTCCCTCACCTCTTATAGCAAGAACATTTGAGTACATGATAATCATTTGAAACTAGGAGTGCCTAGTCACACATGTTATCATGTTTCAATATGCAATATACAACATGATGAATGTGATTTGTTAGAAAATTTTGCTATATATTTGTTATCATGGCACTAAGCAAGCACCAAAGATGGAATTAAGCTGCCAGAGCCTCCCTACTCTATTATCTTTTGTTTATTTTTGGTCATTAAAGAACATGAAAATTCAAAATTTTGATGGCCAAAATTTAAACAAAAAAAATACCTGACTATTCCCATGGGGAAAAATAATAAACTAATTGGTTAATCTTTCGATATGCTTCATTCTAGTATAAGATCATGTTGCTGGATAGTGATACACTATCCTTATCACTATAATTTAACTAAAAATTACTATCTACTAAATTTGTATCCCATTTTTTAAAATCTATCACATCTTAATCCCTATCTCTATCTTTATCTTACTCATAAATTGTATTTTTATTGCTTTTTTCTCCTTTTTATGCACACACAATAATTTAATGGAGGATGAATAATAGCCCCGTAATTTTATGATAGGTTCTATTGCAACTCTTCATAATTTGATAACAGGTGGGGTTTAGTGATGGTGAATCCAACTAGGAGATATTTTTAATCACTTTTTTAAAAATTTAATGATATAGATAGAATTGATGAATCCATCGTGAGTGCTCTAAGCATATAGTTTGCATGACAGACCTTATACACACTTTTGAAAAAGGTTTAGAGATAGATCTTTTTTGGCTATAGTGACAACTTGTGATTGATTTCAACTCTGGGATTATGGGGAAACATCAAGTTTCTCTCCATCGAAGCTCGACATGGACCAAACCATTCTTTGAATCTATGAGATGAAACTTATGGTTAATCCGTCCATTGTACACAACATCTGCAAGGTTAATATCCACATGCCCTAGTGACTCCTGCAAATTATATATATACATGTATGAACCCACTAGCATTAAAACAATTTATTTTAATTACTGCATGAAAATGTATAGCAAGAAAAACCTTATGGTAGAAACTCATGCGTGTTCGTTTGCTCATGATTTTGATGTGTATCTTGTCTTGTACAGGAGGCTCCTCAATCATAAATTGGAACTCTTCATTCCACTTTGGATCTCGACTTCTTAGAATTCTCTATCAAAGAGATAAAAAAAACTTGTATAGGTTTTCAACTTTAAAATTAATATGAATTATTTATATTAATTTTCAAGATTAAGATTTTTGAATGGTATCAAAGTAAGTCCACGAGACATAATATAAGTATTACAAGAGAGCCCATAACAAATATGAAGTTTGAAATAAACAAATTTGACCTTTGTATAGGTTTTTAACTTCAAAATCTCACCTTTGTTTTCTTTGTTTCCCCTCTAAATATTACCATGGCATAAGGATTATTATGGTGCTCCCCCTCTACATCCTCTGCTCCTTGTAGGGTCACCAAAAGTACACCGGCCCCGCTTGGGGATTCGCTACCAAACCCCACACCATTCTCTCTATTTACGGGTGTAACGGGCCCACTTGATACCTCATTATCCTCTTTAAACGGTGCATAAGTCATCTCCAACATAATTTGTCCTCTTTGTTGCTTCTTATGAGGATCGGCTATGTTGGTGTTCTTTAGCAAATCAAGTGTTAGTTCCATTGTCTCATTGGGCGTTAACAATTTCAATGGCACCACTTGCATCCCCAGTCGATCATGGCTCCCAACCTAAAGAATAAACAAGTTAAACAAGGAACAAGTAATTCAATTCCAACCAAGGGCATTTTGGTCATTCACCTTGTCCCAGTCATAGACATTCACTTGAAGAGTTTGAGCTTGAGGGTCCTTAACTACAAGCTTAAAGGTCTCATTCCACATGGGATTTAAGGTCCTTTTCTTGATTGTTGTTTTCTTTGAAGGACACATCTCTCCACTTAGTTTAAGTTTAACATATGGATCGGATAATCCCAAAATATCCATTTTCATAAGTTTCGCTGCCCGTACAACCTTCACATGTAGTACTCCAACGGGCTTCCTCACAATGCCACTAAGAGGACGTATGATAAAAGCATGACATATAGCATTCAAACATGTTTTTTGTGTACAATTAATAAGCCTACATGATATGAGATATCAACCTCTTTATAATATACATTACTCTCTCCATCCATTAATAATGCAACATTTTGTTTACGGGAAAGATTTCAGGTTAAAATTACCTATTTGTCCTCTGTCGTCATGGATTTAGGTCAACGGATTCCATTATTCGTCTTTTCAAGGGTATTTTAAGAATAATATAACCAATGGCCAAACATTTTAGTAATTATAATGCAATATGTGAAATGTTGTAGCTCTAGGAAATGGAGAGAATATACATTGGTGTTTAAGAGCTGCATCATCAAGTCACTCACAGTGAAGGATCAAGAATGGGTATTTCAAGAGCTTGCGGCCAAAGGTAAAGCTTTGTAACTTCAGTTTTTATAATATCCTGTAAAATCCCATAAATATGTCATTTTCCTTCCATAAACTTGTAATTAAAAAGGCTTAATCTCTGGACAACCTGAATGAATATATTTGTTTGTGTCAAAGACATCAAAGCTTAACCTAAAAACACTTAATCGTGTAACCTGAACACGACCTGTTTAATCCATTTATCTAAACGAGTCAAACAGGTTGAAGAGTTATATATAATTTGTAATCAATTTGTATACGTATCAGGAATATTAAAAGACGGACCTGGACCAGTCGATAAATGCCAGGGATGGACATGACATCACCACCTAGTACCTTCATCCCAAAGTCCACATGAGGCTAAAATGAAGTGTTTAACAAAAAAAGAAACATATCACGAGCATATTAACTAAATTAACACAATAACAAAAGATAAAGAACAACCAAAAGAATTGTACCTTGTCCATCAATGATATAATAACATTGGAAAAACAAGGAAATGTTGGGACAAGAGGCTTCAATACTATCCTTGGAACAAGAAATACTTGTAAATCCACCAGCTGAGAACCACCCACAAATTCACAATCAAATATATGAAAGAACATCACTTTTTTTTCCTTTTTAGAGGGTCATTTACCTGGATCTTGATACGCAAATGTGATATTTTTACAGCTATGACTATATTTGGATTTCCAGCCCATTTAATTGCCGGTTCCATCACAAGTTGGTTCTCATTGGTCTCGCGTACTTTAACGCCTGCGAATCACTATTATTAAGCACTAATTGCAGTTAGATTAAGAATAGAAAGGGATCAAGCTACACTAACCTTGAAATATAGGAGGGAGGGTCCCGAGACTTAATGTCTCAAATGTGATTGCCTTTATAGGTCGATGCCCATGTCCAATGTAATCAGCCATTATTGGTTCTATTGTCTGCCTTATAGCACAACAAATTACCTGCACATTGAATAGTCTTCTCCCTAAATTATGCAGGAATTCAACAGAAATTATAAATTTTCAGTTTCTTACCTTGTCGAAATAAGGCCACATATTTAAAACAAATCTATTTAGCCAGTCGACCTATAATACGAGCAATGTAAGTTAGGAACTTACAATCAGTGAACATACGTGGTGTGAAGGAAATTTGTACGTACACGATCATAATCGGGATTTTTCAACCAGAGAGGAATTTCAGGTATTAAATCTTGTAGACTCGATGAATCAAGTTCAGAAATTGGCTTTACAACTGGATCCTGTGTTAATTAGCATTCAATGAAAGAAATGGAACAAAATTTACATTTACTACATATGTGTTACTAGAAAACTTGATATAACTCAAATCTCAACAAAACAATAAAATTAAATAAACCCAAAATAAACAAATATTGTTCTTAAATAAAGATATAATAACTATGAGCCACGTGGACATTTTCTTGTCTGTACACATCATCTCTCCCTAGACTTCACTTAAAATTATCCGCATGCTTTTCATCACAATAAACTTTCAGATTAGTACATAAAAATGGTTTCCTTAATAGATGATCACTCTTTATTACTATGTTAAACAAATTTACTTCTTTCTAAATATAAATAGAACTTCCGGTAATAATATTCTAATGAGAGTAAATTTTATTTAGATTTATATTAATATCCAGCTAATCATTATCAAAATTTAGAATACTTTAAACAACATATTTTTTAAATGAAACATTTCAATATATCAAGATTCAAGAAGCCAAACACAATTACAATGATTGATTATTTACTATAAAATAAACTTTTTTGCTTCAATGTACATAATTTCAACTTCTCAACTCAAGGTGTTTTTCTATCTCACAATTTCATGTTCTCACATATGATATTATATGTTTCAAACTATGTAACATATTAGTATCTAACCTACTATAGTATAAAGTATGATAAATAAATCCATCTAACTAGAAGATAGAAATGGGAATAAAGGTGAAGGAGGTTTGAAAGCATCATTCGATATTTTATCTTCACATGTGTACTCTATCAAAATAAATAAAAAATAAAGGCAAAAAGGTAATTAAAATTATTAACAAAAAACCATAAAGAAAAGCTGGGTATTAACTACTACAGCAAAATGTGGCAATTAAAATATGAAAATTAGAAATTTTATTCAAAATAGAACAGTGTTTGACAAACGAGTATGGAATACTGATCATAAGTTCATCACAAACAAACAAGAATTTCAAAATTAAAGATTGTGAATAGCTAGAATAAGATGATTGCAACAAAAACAAAGATTATATATATAAAAAAGCCATAAAAATCTGTCAACGTTAAACAAAATACATATTTATTATAAGTTGGAAGAGAATAAGATGAAAAATAGAATCAAGGGACCTAAAGCAAAAGAATTCATCTAAGATAAGATGATAAATGCATGGCAGCCTGAATCATAAGACCGAAAGCAGAAAGGGGATGAATAAGATTTCTCGTCTCATGAAAATCACAAATCAAATTCTTTTTCTTTTAAGTTTCTTGATCAAAGCCTGATTTGAAATGAAAGATTACAAACCTTAAATCCTTGAATATTGGGGTCGGAGTAGATGAACAAGTAAAAGCCAAGGCAAACACCAACAACAAACCCAATTCCGAGACCCAGGCTTCCCAATAAGATGCTAAGAAAGCCCATTAAGGTCCTGAACAAAACAACGAACGAAATCAGAGTGAAGAACTTTAGATTCAAAGCGGCGATAAAACCTGTAAAATAAAGCCCCAAAATGTCCATTTCATGAGTTTTGCTGCCCGTACAACCTTCACGTGTAGTAATCCAACAGGCTTCCTCACAATGCCACAAAGAGGACGTATGATAAAAGCATGACATGTAGCATTTAAAAAGGATGTTTGTTTACAATTAATTAACTAAGCCTACATGATATCAACCTCTTTATAGAATGGCTTAAGTTATTATCCTCATGGACTATTAAATAATTATATGAAATCATTTGTAACTAGAACGAACCTTTTATTTATTGGAATTTGTTTTCAAAAAAATATTGGAATTTGTTCCCTTTCTAATGTAGTTTTATTGGTGAAGTAGTCATGATGAATGGGTTCATTAGAAGTTGCCAGTTTGCTTTATAATATTTTATCTTATGATGAGATGACGATGTCATCCATATTTGATATTTACGATTCCTTTCAATACTGTCAAATAAATTAAATATTATCACTGGAATGAAAGAATCAAAGAAGTCTAAGAATCTGAAACAAGAACAAGCTCTAATCTCACTGAATAAGTTGAAGACAACAGAAATATTATTGCAACGAAACAAATCACACGCTCAATGAGTCGATAATTCAAGCATGTCAAGTAGTTTCCTCTGCCAATTTCATACGGGACGCAAAATTGCCCCCTTAACTATGATCTGGTCAAAGAACACCTAATGAAGAACTTGCATTCTATCGACACAAAGGTAAGTAAATTCATGTTTGACGAACTTTTTATCTATAAATGGCATGATGTTCAGCAAATTTTATGCAAAATAAATATGTGGTTTCTGTAATTAGTTTACTAATCGAGTATTGTAGCTGCAATTGTAAGGCTGCTTGATTCATATTATATTGTTTGCTTAACAATTATTGTTTATGATTTTCAAATATTTTGAGGATGTTTAGGATCCAAAGATTCTTATCTCTGAAGTTGGATTTGATAATTATTACTCACTTCCTTTGTTGAGTAGTTATGGCAGGTGAATGTTAAACAACTAATGAAGATGGCAACTGTTGTTCACACTAGTTGAAGGTTAGCATGAGAAGGTATGTCTGTATCATACCTGGATTTGATTCTTCTGAAAGAGAACACACTACTCAGATATACAATTTTTGAATAAGCAAATCCCAATTATTTATATACAATTACTTAGGTCGCTCTCAAAATAGCAAAAAAAATTACAGATTTGCCTATATCTGACAATCATGACTAGTACTCTAATGGTGCTAAACATTAGTTGGGATTGACCTTTTTGGTTCTATTTCACCGTGAGTAATACTCTAATGGTGCTATATATTAGTAGGGACTGAATCTTTTTATTTATGTATATAGTTTATTATAGCCACCTTTTAGATTTATATATAAAGTGCATTTGATCTAATTATCTTTTGTTTCATTCGTAGAAAGAAGACGGTTGTGCATAAAACAACCACGATTGAATAATGCTTCAGGTCACTTTGAAGAGATTAGAACTAAACGCAACACCAGTAATTAAGGAAGTTGACTCATTTGATGATGAAACAATCATCCAGTTATAAAACCAAAAGGTACCATCTTGCATAGTTATATACGGTGTGTTCGATTTGATGGTTTAGAATCGATAATGCTTGAATATGTTTGGTTTGGATTACTATAAATTATGTAATTAAATAAAAGATTTACAAGGATGTAAGTATTAATGCACACTTTGGGTGACTTGCAAAATGCTTGTAATAAAATTTATATGATCGGTTTGACCTTTGTGAATAACCCATAAGCCAGATTGACCTACTCATGAGTATTGTGTCATACTGCAACCTCTATTTCTTACTCCCATTAGCTGTAATGCCATGCATAATGGTTTCTAATTAACACATTTATTTTTTATGCAGCCTAATATGTTGGTGGATGTGAAGGAATTTGTCTCACTAAAACACGTTTTCTCGACTAGAAATTTACCAAGAATTTGTGGTGATAACACGTATTATATTAGGTTTTGGACTTAAATTTTTTCCCGTGTTATATTTAGAAACTTTGTTTTCAGATGATGCAAAGGAACCTTTGTCAAACCTTGGTGGAAATTATTGAAGGATCAAATATGAAACTATTCGGTGTTGTGTTGTTAGGCATCAAGGTGTTGATATATCACCTATAAGGCGTGTTAATCGATCCATCTTCTTACCAATTATGCACATGAAAGCGCGTTTAGAAATGTTAAGACCATTGCAAAGTGCAATGTTGAAGAGCTTATCAATGGTACCAAGGGTTCTTCAAACAGTTACCGACAACTATGGCTTCATCTACAAGTTGCAAAATGAGCTGATTGACCTATAAAACACCTTCAAGTTGAAGATATTTCTTGGTCTATCAATTATCTAGTTTCTATTTTAGTTGATTGTATAGACTCTATTTTTGCTTCTTGTTTTCCTTGTAATCGATGCATCAAAAACAAAGGAATAATAAAAGAACCGGAACCCTTGAATTCTCTTCAACCATCAACTTCAACCATCATCTTCAAGATGGTATCAGATTGGTTCTAAGCTCTCGATTCCGATCTCTTGTTGTCGATCTGAAACATGGCTGGAGGAGAAGAACCCAAACCACCTGAGGGATGTGCTAGTAATGTCATTGATTCATCATCGCCATACTATCTCCACCCTTTGGATTTTCCTAAGCAACTACACATCAATGAAATCCTTAGTGATGGCAATTGTATGCACTTGACACAAGAGATGACAAATTTTCTCTTTGCCAAGAACAAAATAGACTTGGTTGATGGCACGATTAAAAAGCCAGAGATCACGTCCTCTGAATACAAAGCATGGATGTGCTGCGATGCGATGATTAAAAGGTGGCTCACCATGGCCATGGAGAAGAACATCCGTGATAGTGTAAAATATGTCGCCACAGCCTCGGAGACGTGGTCGGACCTACAAGAAAGGTTTGGAAAAAAGAGCTCCCCGAAATCACTCTGAAGCCGCAAATCGGGTTTTGAGATATTTGAGAGGGATGCCAGGACAAGGTATTCTTCTTCCACGTCAGGCTCCACCAATTCTAACAGCATATTGCGACGCCGATTTGCTTGGATGCCCATTTACAAGACGATCCCGAATAGGATATTTACTTCTTTTAGGTGGTGATGTGAGCCCAAGTGTTGAAGACCGGGCCTTACTCTTTTTGGAGGCCCAAGACCACGCTTCACAAAAATGGGCCTAACCTGGGCTGTGAGTCTCCGTTTCTGACGTGCTACCGGTCAAAACGACCGCGGAAACGAGGGCCACGTTATGGTAACCGGTCATAGGCAAGTTATCCCGTTAATTTTTCTGAAATAAGGCCTCTAAATGGGTTTTTGGGCCACTTTTATGTTTTTTCTAGTTTTCGGGTTTTGTTTTGGGCTTTTGTTTGGCCTAGGTTGTTTGTTTTAGGCCCATCCTGAATGTTTGTTTGCTTATTTAAGTTGAGTTCTTGTAATGTAGAAGGACACTGGACATTATTGAGAATTAAAATTCAGTCTTTTCAAATTCATGACTCTTGGGTCGAATTTTGGGTTTTGGGTGAAGAACTTCACGGGTATTCGCAGAATCAACGTGATAGTACTTCGATTTCGTTCCGTGCGCTACATCAGGTGGTAGTCCTACTTCTTGGAAAACCAAGAAACAATCAATTGTCTCGTTCCTTACTAGAGGCAGAGTATAGGGCAATGGCCTCCACTGTTAGCGAGGTTCTTTGGGCGCGATGGCTGCTCAAGGACCTATAGGTTAACATCACGACTCCTACCCTCGTATTCTGTAATAATCAAGCAGCCCGTTATATTACAAACAATCCAGTCTATCATGAGCGAACAAAGCATGTTGAGATGGATTGTTTTTTTGTTCAGGAACGCGTGGATGCAAAAGAAACAATGCTGATGGCCATTGAAAGCAAACTTTAGGTTGTAGACTTACTTACTAAGGGCCTTGGCACTCAACAACTTCATTCTTTACTAAGCAAGATGGGCATTAAAGACTTACATGCTCCATCTTGAAGGGGAGTGTAGGAGTTTATTTTTAGTCTATATCTTTTCCTTATTTCTTGGTCTATCAATTATCTAGTTTCTCTTTTTAGTTGATTGTATAGGCTCTATTTATGCTTCTTGTTTTCCTTGTAATCGATGCATCAAAAACAAAGGAATAATTAAAGAACCGGAACCCTTGAATTCTCTTCATTTCAACCATCATCTTCAAGAATTTAATGGTTGTTTAGTGTGGTGCAGCTATGCACTTAAGAAGAAAGGCAAGATTGAGAGTATCACCTAGGCCAATCATTGAGGTTGACTTATGGTCATTGGCGGAGCGGGGGGTGGGAGGGGGGCGCCGACCCCCTCTTTTTTTCATTGGTAGTGTTAAACTTTAGTCCGGTAGTGTATATTTTTGGTCTGGTAGTGTAATTTTTTATGTAAAACTCGAATTCGCCCTCCCAAAAAATAATTAATCCCCCCCCAACGGGAGTGTTCAAGCTCCGCCACTGCTTATGGTTTTTGTCTTTATTCTTTATACGAAATGAATACTCCAGGTTCACCTTTTGCAGGACAATATTGTCCTTTGACACCATCTCGTGGCTTGATAAGTTAGTAGTTAAAGTGGAAAAAAAAATATTTTGATTGTAAGTTTGGCGCCTCTTATCAGTTTCATCATCTACCATTTTGGGCAATATCAAAGGATACTAGTGTGTCCAGCCCTCTCGGTTATCCTCTGCATCCGGTAAGCCCGTATTATGTTATTAGTCAAAGGGTCCTAATGGGGACACCGCATGGGTTTTTGGGGGTGGGCCGGTTCAAACGGTCACGGTTAGGTCTTGCGGTCACATTTTGGAACCTAACCGTGACCGCATGGGCTTGCTGTCACGGTTTGGGGTGGTAGTCCCCGTGACTGCATGGTCTTGCTGTCACGGTTTGGGGTGGTAGTCCCCGTGACCTCCTGACAACAAAACGACAAAAATGACAAAATGGGCTGTTAAAGTTGAGAAGCGGTCACCAAACCGTCACGTGGAGGCCAAACCGTGACCTCTAGGGTACAAGGTCTCAGTTTAAGGTACGACGTAGACGTGATTTTGACAAAAGGCCGGGATTCCCGGCACAAACCGTCACGTGGAGGCCAAACCGTGACGGTTTGTGCCCCAGAATTTCACCTTATATACCTTTCAACTTAGAACAATCGGCATATCCATTTCCAAACTTCCGTTTCGCAATTTCATAATCCAAATTTTTAGTTTTTAATCGACCTTGGATTTTGAGCTTTCATTCATCCAACACTCGAGATTTTTCAGCCTTCGTCATTCCAAAAACGCGTTAATTCGAAAACAATGTCGGGTTCGGGAGATCATTATCAAAAGCCGAAGCTTCCAGATTTGAATGAGGTGCCACATATCGAATATTCGAACCAGGTTGAACTAGTATATGTTTTATTATAACTTATTATTTGAAATATCTAACCATTATCTTTTTTAGGAATAATACCTATACGGGAGTCACCCTCCGTGGGGGGAGGAGGAAACCAACCAGTCGAACACATTTGCTCAAGAGGCGTACAACTCTTTATTTGGACTGACAGGTTACGGTGAAGGGTACAGATATCCCCCTTGCAATTCTTACGGGCATGCCCCGAACACGTACCACTCATAAACAGAGCTGGGTTACGGACATCCCCCGTACCAGTCAGAACTAGAAATTACACATGTGTCGGATACTTTTAATGGGAATGACACAGATGAGAGTGACGGTTCGGTTCACCTCAAAGAAAACCATGGGGACACCGCGGAGCATGATGGGGATGAGGATCGGATAAGAAAGGCTACGGTTTCTTATAAAACCAATCAAGTACGAAGAGTTTTTATTCTTTTGTTTATTTTATTTTTTTATTTGTTTTATATATTGTTTTTTTATGTCTAGCTTTATCATTTTTTCAGTATTTTGATTCTCGTGAGGACTTGGAGAAGTGGGCTAAAACGAGAGGACGCGAGCATGGGTGCGTCATTGTGGTGGGTCGGTCACGAAAAAAGGATGTAGAACTAATATGCAATCGTAGTGGTGAACCTAAATTCACTGGAACAAGTAGACGTACTGGGAGCATAAAGAAAGGATGTCCCTTTAAACTCGTAGGGAAGTACGTAGGAAAGAGTGACAGTTGGATGTTAGAGGTGAGAAACGAGACGCACAACCACGATCCTGTTGTGTACGAGGAGGGCCACGTGCATCTTAGGAAGATGACTGCCGAAGAAATTGATCTTGTCGAGAAATTACACAGGCAGCACGTGCGGCCACGACATATCCATTCAGCCGTAAGGGAGCAGTTTCCCCACAGCGTCTGTGTTGTTCAAGACATATACAATCTGACGTCAAAGTTTAGGGCTGAGGGGAGAGAAGGCATCACACCAATGCAGGAACTTGAAAACCTGCTACAATCTAAAGAGTTCGTGTATGAAACACGAACGAATGCAACTACTAAGGCCGTGGAAGATGTTTTCTTTTGTCATCCTACTTCGTATAAAATGTGGCGCGCATTCCCGCACATGATGTTGATAGACATGACGTACAAGACCAACATGTACAACATTCCGTTTGTTCAGGTTATTGGCGTTATGTCGACGTCAGAGTCGTTTTGTATCGCGCATGCATTTATATCGAGGGAACGGCAAGACAACTTCACATGGGTACTGGAGCAGATCAGAGATATGCTCAATGGGTGTGTGGAGCCCCGTGTTATTGTCACAGACAGGGACCTGGCCCTGATGAGTGCGTGTGACACAGTGTTCCCGAGTGCTACTAAAAACCTATGCAGGTGGCACGTTAGGGAGAATATCAAAAGACGGTGGAATATCCTTTTCAAAACCGACATGTGGAAGGATTTTTCATACTGGTGGAAGACCTTGTGTTCGTCTCCCACAGAGGCAATGTACGATTACAATTGCAGGAAGATGGAAGAAAAGTTAAATGAAAATGGTAAAAGTGGTAAGAATTTCATATTTATTTTACTCTGACAATTTATTTGTTCATTTTCTAAAATTTGTTATTTTCTTTCAGAGGTATGGGAATATATTTGGAATAATTGGTTGGTTCCGTACAAAGAGAAAATTGTTACTTGTTGGATGTACGACCGTCTTAACTTTGGTGAATTTACAACTAATCGGGTTGAGGGCCAACATGCCAACTTCAAGAGTTACCTCACAGGGACCAACAATACGTTGCATACACTTGTCGGATATGTTTGTGACCTCGTGCGCGGCCAGGAGATTGAAATTTGTAAAACATTCGAGGTGTCCCGTGTGAAAATTAAAAAAGACCATCGCCTGTCATTGTTTTCAAGATTACATTATAAAGTATCAACTTTTTACCTTAGCCTCCTTGAATCAGAGTTGACGAAAATGGAAATGATTCAGGAGTCTGGGGGTTCATGTGGACACCAGTTGTTCACGTCCATGGGCTTGCCATGTGCTTGTCGTTTGGAGATACACGTCCGAGAAGGTTATATTTTTCTTAATACATTTTTTACTGTTGTCACACGATTGCATATTTTTCACTAATAATTTAACCATTAAATCCAGTCACAAGTATTCTACTCGATGCGGTAGATCCACACTGGAGGAAGCTTGATTTCGAGCCAGCGTACGTCGCGCCACCTGAACCCGACTACGATGTGAAATTTGATGACTTGAAACAAAAGGTTATATAGTCTCCCAATCCTCAAGTAAAGAAAAAATTGTTTAACAAAGTATTTGACTCTTTGTTTAAGAGTAAGTCAGAACTTAAAGAACCTGATGTGTGTCATGACCGACGTGGTCGTCCAAATATTAAGAAGCAACAAAGAAGAGCGGACTTCAATACATCACAGTATGAGGCTGCTAGACACAGCTCCTATAGTTCCTCGCAACAAACTATGCCTGACCCGGCGAGGCATAGCTCATATAACCCTCAGTTTAAAATGCCCAATGACCGTTCTAATAAGGCAAAGGCTGCTTCAAATGTACCGATTACGGGAGCTGCCCTAGGGTTTCCTTTAATATTGAAACCAAAGGACGTGATAAAAGTTATGAAGTTTAAGGATCAGCTGCCCCAATGGATTCACCGGTACGTTTCGACTATAAAAGATGTG
>CM044011.1:80718965-80898965 GCA_024085815.1 Flaveria linearis | reverse complement strand
GGGGGCTGAGGTCCACCTTCAGGATGCCCACGAGGCCCTTGGCGGCGGGGAGGATCAGCCCATTCCCCCGCCGCACGACAAGGACCCGCCCCAGCATCCCCAGCGCGTGTACCACGCCGTGCGTTTGCCTGCTCATGTTCTTGATATGATTCAGGACACACGAGACAGGGTCGCGAGGCTGGAGGATATGACCGCAAGGCTGCATGATACCACCGCGAGGCTGGAGGATACGACCGCGAGGCTGCATGATATGATGGACTGGGTCATCCAGCACATGGTCGCGGACTATACCGCCTCGGGTACGCCGTTGTTGTCACAGCCACCGAGGCGGTTAGACCATGACGGTGCTGGCCTATCTGGCGCGGGCGGGTCTGGTCAGGGCAGCGATCCGGGGATGATGGATTAGATAGATATTTTGCTTGTATTTTATTTCTTTTTGTATGTAAAAACTCGTTGTATATATATATATATATATGTGCAGTTTCAATTATGATGATTTGTATATTTGGTTGTGTTTGTTTGGTTGTGTTTCTTTGTTTGTTTGTTTTATATTTGCAATGTTGATAATGTTAATTGTATATGTTTGATAACAACTGATTTTTACGATTAGGTTAACCATGTGATAAAATAACAACCAACTTGTTTAAAAAATAATTAAATGCAAAAATTACTTGTAATATGACCATGAATTCCAGCAGCAAGGAAACCGACCCTGCATAACCAGTTTTCCAAAGAATCTGCGCTGCATTTTGTCTCCACAAAGATTAAAGTCAACGTGTTCTGAATCAAGATTAAAGATAACAGATTACAAAGACTAATTAAGCAGATTAGAAAAAAAAAAGATGAACTGAATCGCACGTTTGTCAATGATTAAAACCATAAAATAGTGTTTGTTAATGATTTTAAAAGTATATAAACCTGAGGATAAATCGGTGCACCACCATATGCAACAGCAACTTTCACACCAGTTTCATAGCAGAATTTGTTAGCTTCTTCAAATATCTAACGAAATAATACAGATCATACGAACAATAGTTATATTATATATTCACGAAAAGAACAATGTTTTCCTTTAACCGACGTATGAAACTTCAAGCTGCTTCAGATGTTGTAAAGTTCACAAACGCATATCCGGCATTCAAACCATGCCTGTACGTATATATCAACGTCAAAACTTAGCTTACAGTGAGTACGTTAATAAAACTCCGATCGAACGGTGTTTCCCGCCTTTTCATTCTCAAGTTTACAATGATAAAATTACGGAAATAAAAATAAATGTTTAATGCTTAAGGAAGATACACGAAATCAAACTCCGATCGAACGGTGTTTCCCGCCTTTTCATTCTCAAGTTTACAGTGATAAAATTACGAAAATAAAAATAAATGTTTAATGCTTAAGGAAGATACACGAAATCAAACTCCGATCGAACGGTGTTTCCCGCCTTTTCATTCTCAAGTTTACACTGATAAAATTACGGAAATAAAAATAAATGTTTAATGCTTAAGGAAGATACACGAAATCAAACTCCGATCGAACGGTGTTTCCCGCCTTTTCATTCTCAAGTTTACAGTGATAAAATTACGGAAATAAAAATAAATGTTTAATGCTTAAGGAAGATACACGAAATCAAACTCCGATCGAACGGTATTTCCCGCCTTTTCATTCTCAAGTTTACAGTGACAAAATTATGGAAATAAAAATAAATGTTTAATGCTTAAGCCTGAAATCAAACTCCGATCGAACGGTGTTTCCCGCCTTTTCATTCTCAAATTTACAGTGATAAAATTACGGAAATAAAAATAAATGTTTAATGCTTAAGCACGAAATCAAACTCCGATCAAACGGTGTTTCCCGCCTTTTCATTCTCAAGTTTACAGTGATAAAATTACGGAAATAAAAATAAATGTTTAATGCTTAAGGAAGATATACGAAATAAAAATAAATGTTTAATGCTTAAAAGAATAAAAAAAATAAGAGCAATATGTCACGGTTTGCCCAAACCGTGACATATAGCCCCCCTTGCGCACAATCAATACCCCCATAATTACATACCCAATCATTGAGTACGGATCCCCAGATCTAACTGTCACGGTTAGGGTAAACCGTGACAGCTAGATCTCACACCTGACCTAGCGGTCATGGGGAGACCTAACCGTGACAACTTGGGTCGGTTTTCTCCAGGAAAAGCACGGTGCGTCTATTATCAGTGTTAGTCAAAAGATAACATACTTGATGGTTCATGGCATTTAATTGTCACCTTTATGCCATTTAGTTGAGTTTATGTGTTTAATTATGTTGTAAAACAATATCCGTTCGAAGAACAATTGATATGAACAGAAAGAGATTCAAAGATGAAAAAGAATTCGATATTTTTTTCTATATGTGAATGAAGAACATGACCCTAATTATACACAAAGATCATACTAACAAACTCGTAACTAACATATTACACAAAACACCCTAAAACAATAGACAAACTACACAATCTACCCCTGAACTTCACTAGGAATGAAGTATGAGCACAAAACTGACTTTAACTATCATCAATAATCTCCACCTTTGAAGTCAGTAGACAACTTCTCAATTCCCAAATTTGAAACACAGTAGTAAAACTTCCCACCTGGTAAACTTTTTATAAACATATCTGCCAAATTTTGATCAATACTCACTTGCTGCACAACTACTTGCCCAGAGCTAATAACATCACGAACAAAATGCAATCTCACATTAATATGTTTTGTTCGTTCATGAAAAACACTATTCTTAGAAAGCTGGACCGCTCCCTGATTATCACAATGAACCACACATCTTAACACTGATATACCCAACTCCTTCACTATCCCTTGAAGCCACAATGCCTCCTTTACTGCTTCAGCAAGAGCCATATATTCTGCTTCAGTAGTTGAAGAGCAACTACATGTTGTAACTGAGATTTCCAACTTACAACATTTCCAAAAACTTTAAACACATAATTGGTAGTTGATCTTGATTTATCAAGATCCTTAGCATAATCAGCATCAACAAAACCTTCAACTTCACTCATTACATCTGAACTACTTGCATCAAATGTTAACCCCCAATCTTGAGTGCCCTGCAAATATCTCAATACCCACTTAACAGCAGTCCAGTGTGATTTACCTGGTTTTGACACAAACCTGCTGACAACACTTACTGCATAAGCCAAATCTGGCCTTGTACTCACCATAAGATACATTAAACTCCCAACAACATTCGCATATGGGACTGTATCCATGTACTTCTCCTCATCAACATCCTTTGGAATATCTTCAGTAGACAGCTTGAAATGATTTGCCAAATATGTCCTTACAGGTTTACATTCATTCATATTAAAATTCCTCAACACTTTAGTGGCATATGAGGCCTGATGCAATTTTAGCTTCCTCAGAGATCTATCCCTTTCAATATGCATACCCAACATCTTCTTAGCTTCCCCCAACTCTTTCATTTCAAATTCATGCTTCAACATAGCTTTAATAACTTCTAAATCTTTCTTGTCTCTACATGCAACAAGCATGTCATCAACATATAATAACAAGTAAATGACATTTTCAACCCCCACCTGTTTATAATAAACACAGCAATCATATTGACTTCTTAAGAAATCATTCTTCAACATACATTCATCAAATCTTTTGTACCATTGTCGAGATGATTGCTTAAGACCATACAAAGAACGTTTAAGCAAGCACACCTTATGTTCTTCTCCTACTTTAACATACCCAGGAGGCTGCTGCATGTATATATTCTCATCTAAGAAACCATGCAAGAAAGCAGTAGTAACATCGAGTTGTTCAAGTTCCAAGTCTTTAGCTGCTACTATAGACAACAGTATTCGAATAGAGGTATGCTTGACAACCGGTGAAAAAATCTCTTTATAATCAACTCCTGCCTTCTGTGTGAAACCTTTAGCCACTAATCTAGCCTTAAATCTAGGCTTATCTTCCTTCTTGATTACCTCTTTCACCTTTAACAACCACTTGCATGCAACAGGTTTAACTTCTGCTGGTTTGTCAACTAACACCCAAGTATCATTCTTCAAGAGAGAATCCATTTCACTATCCATGGCATCAAGCCATTTACCTTTCTTGTCTGAGTTCACCACCTTATCATAGGACAGTGGTTCATAAATCGCCTATGCTCAGCCACAACAAAAGCAACTACAGTGACATTAGTCACATCTCTATATCTAAGCGGTGGAACTATGTTTCTTCTAGACCTTCCCTTGGCAATGCTATGCCCAGCCTGGTCAACTTCCGGAGAGCTCACACTTTCCTCTCCACTTTGAAACTTATCATGAGATTCCTCAGCTTGCTCCACCTCAATATGAACCTTCCCATCACTTTCATCTACTGATGACTGTCCCACTACATCCTTATATAAAGTATTTTCCTGGAACTCTACATTTCTGCTGACTATAATCCTTGGAGCCCCCTCCTCAAGTCTCCAAAGTCGATACCCTTTAACACCCAAAGGTTATCCCATGAACACATATTTCTGTGCTCTAGGATCTAACTTGTCTTGACTTATATGTGCATATGCAATTGAACCCACAACTCTCAGGTGACTACAATCAGGCTGTTCTCCACTCCAAAACTCCATAGGAGTCTTCATTTCCAAAGCTCTTGAGGGAGAGCGATTGATCAAGTATGCTGCAGTGACCACTAACTCACCCCAAAAACCCTTGGGCAATCCAACATTTAATCTCATGCACCTGACTCTTTCAAGAAGATTTCTATTCATTCGCTCAGCAAGCCCATTCTGTTGGGGAGTACCCGGAATGGTTAGGTGTCTCCCAACTCCATTTGCCTTACAAAAATGATTAAACTCAGAATTACAAAATTCCAAACCATTGTCCGTTCTGAGTTTCTTCACTTTCTTCCCAGTTTGAGTCTCAACAAGTGTCTTCCATTCAACAAATTTCTGAAACACTTTACTCTTATGCTTGATAACATACACCCACACCCGCGTAGAGTGATCATCTATGATGGAGAGAAAATACCGAGCTCCACCTAGAGAATTCACTCTAGTAGGCCCCCATAGATCAGAGTGCACATAATCTAAAATTCCTTTTGTAGAGTGCTTCCCCTTGGTAAACTTCACCCTCTTTGATTTACCAAAAACACATGTCTCACAAAACTTCAAATCATTCACTTTGATGGAGTCAATGATCTTCTGCTTTGAGAGTTCCACTAGCCCTTGTTCACTCAAATGCCCAAGTCTCTTATGCCATAGAAGCACTTTATCACTGTTAGAACTTGCCACTGACACACTTCCAGTAACCACATCTCCATCTAACAGGTATGTGTTGTTTTCTCCCCTGGTACCAGTCAGCACTACCAAAGACCCTCTTATGATCTTAGTCTTACCATCCTTTAAGCTAACAACATAGCCCTCCTTTTCGAAAGTTCCAAGTGACATTAGACTCCTAGAAAGGCTAGGAATGTACCTTACATTCGGAACATCAAGTTCAGTGCCATTCCTCATCCTGAATGTCACAGTTCCAACCCCAAGAACCTTGCATGGACGATCATCACCCAGCTTAACCTCACCGAGATCTTGAATTTTGAGATCTTTTAGATATTCTTTGACCGATGTCATATGGAAAGAGCACCTAGAGTCAAGAATCCACCCACTTTTCACGTCATTATCGGTGACACTTAAGACATCCGAGCTTTCATAGCCTTCCGAAGAGCACTCAGATACATGACTGTTAAATCCCTTTGACATGGGGTTCTCTGGCTCTCTCTTCCTTTCAGGGCAGTCTTTCTTTAGATGTCGTTCAGAACCACACACATAGCATTTCCTTTTCGGCCTGGACTTTGATCTAGAGTAGCCCTTGGACTTTGAGTTGCGATGATCGGCTCTTCCTCGAACATGAAGACTGTCTCCTGTATCCTTCTGTACATCTGTACGCTTCTTTAACTCCTTTGAGTTCATCGTAGCAAGCACTTCATCCATAGACAACGATTCTCTTCCATACATCAATGTGTCCACGAAGTGTTCAGACGTATGAGGTAAAGATGTCAAGAAAATTATGGCCTGGTCTTCGTCTTCAAGCACAACATCTATATTCTCAAGATCTAAGATGAGTTTATTAAACTCATCTGTGTGATCTTCGAGAGACGCCCCGGCACTCATATGAAACGTGTATAGATGTTTCTTTAAGTACAGCCGATTGGCAAGAGATTTAGTCATGTAAAGACTCTCTAACTTTGACCATACTCCAGCTGCAGAGTCCTCCTTTGAAACCTCCCTCAAGACTCGGTCCCCAAGGCTAAGGATAATCGCACTATGCGCTTTTTCAAGAATATCCTTCTTCTCCTTCGCCGTGAGAGTCGCCGGCAGATCGTTCTCCCCTTTCAGCGCATCCACTACCCCCTGATGCACTAACAATGCTCTCATCTTTACTCTCCATAATCCAAAATCGTTCTTCCCATCGAATTTTTCAATTTCGAATTTAATGGACACCATTCTTTCTGTTTTGCCTTTCAATTTGATCACAGCAGATCACCTTCTTCGAATTGGCCGAGAGCCTAGCTCTGATACCAATTGTTGTATAACAATATCCGTTCGAAGAACAATTGATATGAACAGAAAGAGATTCAAAGATGAAAAAGAATTCGATATTTTTTTCTATATGTGAATGAAGAACATGACCCTAATTATACACTAAGATCATACTAACAAACTCGTAACTAACATATTACACAAAACACCCTAAAACAATAGACAAACTACACAATCTACCCCTGAACTTCACTAGGAATGAAGTATGAGCACAAAACTGACTTTAACTATCATCAATAAATTACGTTTATACGCAACAAGCCATAATATATATCACAAAAGAATGACATGGTGCTTATTTTTTTCTTTATTATCCTTGAAAACATGTGTTGCACTATATCCATTATATCATGTGTTTCTACAATTAGTAAATTAGTTGCTTTGCTTTATGTCATTTATGCATGGTTGACTTGTGACAGAGTTCCTAGGGTAAAGCTTATGGATATTATTACTTTATAAATTGTCATTTCTGCAGGGTTTACTCGTGTGGGATTCTCATTTGATTGCTATATATTGTTGCTTTTTAAATTATCGATGGAGCTGTTTGGTAGCATCTTAATTACCATTAAGAGGCTACCTCTTAATGATTCATAGCCTCTTAATGGTATAAACCATTAAGAGGTAGTCTCTTAATAACTATTAAGAATCTACCAAATAGCCTCTAATATTGCTTCATTTTTTATTTTGTTTGTTCGTATTCAACTTTCTTGATTAGTTCTTTAAAATGTTTGTTATACACAATATATTATCACTAAATTATTATTTTTCAGTTGATCTATTAAGCTTTTTATTTGGTTGTTCAAATAATCTATTTATTCTTTTTGTTCACTAACCCAATATTTTAATTGTTTCTGTTTAGATTCTTGATTGATCGAAAAGTATAACAGCAAGCCGTTAGTGTTGGAGTATTGAACCAAATGGTATTGGTTTGAAGAACAAAAAGGGCATGCGATTGCAATTGGGGAAATACAAGATTAGAAGAACTCTTGATGAAGGCAATTTTAGAAAATTTAACTACGCCAAAGAAATTCAAACTAGAAATTAGTTTGACTTCAAGATCTTTGAGAAACACAGACCAAAAGTCTGAGTTTCATGTATTAGGTTTGTTTCCATAACTGTTAGATGAATGTCATCGATCTTTTTTCATCTCGGTTGCTATCATGTGAAGTTATTATGGTGTGTTTATTAACTTCCTAATGTTAAACATAAGTGTTTTTGTGCAGGTTTTGGTTTGTTTGTTACTGTCTTTACTATTAGGATGTATCTAGCCAGCACATAGCATGATATTACAAGACTAAAGATGTTATATAGGATTGATCTCCATAAGTAGATGTTGCTCATGGGTCTATGGCTACTGCTACTTTGACCTTTATGTTCAAGTGTACATGCTTCTGATATTGTTATTTTGGGTGTTGATTGTATGTTGAATTTTGGTCTATATGATATGATGCAACAGTTTGTTGTTATGTGACGGTTGCTAATTCATTATCTATTCATGGTATTTCTTTTTTGGAGTGGACGTTGATTTTATTTTGCTATGTGTATTTAGAAGCTACTGTGGTTCTAATTTGGGATGACGGGTCTTATCTCTGCAACGGGGTTTATGGTGTGAATCTGCTTATTGGGTCTTTTTGAAGAGTATATTGATCACCATTCATGTTGTGTGGCATCTTTTGTTTTGTGTATGCAACTTTAGGAGGTTTGGTGTGGAGATTTTTTACTTGCGGGCTTATCTTATATTGTTATTATATATTATATTACCAGCGGTGAGTGTAACCGCTGGTAATATAAATCTGGACCGTCGGATCAGAATGAAACTAAATCCTGACCCTTCAAACTCGACAGTTTTAACGGTTACACTATGGTTTTCGGAAGTTATGACAGTTCAGCATAGGTTACCATTAGTTTTTGCAGCAGTGGACATACAACCTTCTATAACCTATCCATGTTGCATGTTCCACTGCAGTTAAAACTGATCAGGGGAGGTTACCACTGGTTTTCAGCAGTCCTCATAATTGCAGGTTGTGAAATGTGGGTTACGGTTATCCCTATAACTGCAAGTTGTCATCTATAAAAACAGTCCTTGCCTTCTGGGTTATTCTTTCAGTTTTTGTACCTGGATGTTGCGCAAGCTGTCATCATAAAATCAGGCCTTACCTGCTGTGTTGCTCTTGCATTTTTCTTCCTAGATCAAATGGCAGACGAGGTTTCAATGGAAAGATCCTTCGCAGCTTCATCTCACGTCCAAAGTCCTGCAGTAAGAAGCCTAATTAGCATAAAACAATTTCATTTTTGTATATCATTCTGCTGTAATATGTTGTTTTATCCTGGTATACAAAACAATATGAAATCATTATAGTGTATATCATAAATGGCATTTTTCTGCCCCTTTGAATTATTTACAAGTGAAAAGTAAATTGAGCAAAGAAATTACATCAGTAGTAGATGTAGTGCAGTTTCTACAATTGCTGGATAATTATGATATTATCATGACAGACCCAGATTCTTATAGCTTTGTGTTTTATGAGGTTGTTTATTGGATGCTCTTCTCCTTTTTTAAGCTTGGTGTTGAATGGCCGGTTCCAGCAGGGCTTCAACCTGAAGGAAGTATCGATCTGTTTAAGCTATATATAGAAGTACATAAATGGGGTGGGTACCAACAGGTTTCAATAAACAACTTATGGTCTGATATTGTACAGGCCATGGCATGTAATTTCCGCGTATCCATCAATGTCCGTATTATATACTATTGCTACCTTGGTATGATTGAGTGGTACTACAATGCAAACCAGTGTAGGTGCTCCAAAGCCAACCATACTACTCAACCCACTGAAGATTAGTGCCACCGATCCAACAAAAGAGAAAGGAAGCAATCGTGCAAAAAAGAAAACTTTTTAATGGGTCTACAAGTAAAGAGGAAGTGTCATGTATTTGCGATAAGTGTTTGACTTTCTTTGATGTTTAGTTTCTTAGCACTTGATTTTCCATATGGTTAGATCATAGTTTTTATGTATCACACACGAAGCTTTTTAAATATAAGTATGTTTTATATGCTTTGATTATGTTTCACTTATTTAAATGTTTGGTGATTACATAAAGTAATCAATTGTAGGCGTTGTTACAAAAAAAAAATCAATTGTAGGAATGAAAGAAATTCACGTCAGTATGATACATTAATTGCAATATAATAGTTATTATTTCTATTTTTTAAAATTCTAAGTTTTTAAGAAAATGTATTAGTTTAGGTAAATAAGTTGTATATCGATAGAAGTTTTTTTTATTAATACCAGAAAATGCTATGAGAAGGAACACAAAAAAAATAGATTATATAAGTTAAACTATTTAAAATACATAAAACAACAATATTTACGGTTAAAAATAAATTCCAGTGTACCTTAATATTTTATAAAGTATAAATAGTTAACATAATCTATGAAAATTCATAATGTTTATGAAATTTGATAAATATATACGTAATACACTCGTGTCAGTCGATGCATGATGGACTGAAATTTTTATTACATAAACTTTTAAGAAAAATTATATAAAAGTAACATATATAGAGCTTACCTTAAAATGGTATTTAAAAAAACCGAAACAACTATATAATTTCTTCATAAATGTTTATAAAGTATAATTAAAAAAAGCTTTTGAAAGATAAGTTGAATAAAAATATCTAATTTAGCAACAAAACATATATATAAAAACACAATTAATGAATGATTAAAGAGGTTTTTATGTTTAGTTAATAACTAATGAGTGATTATATAAGTATTTAAGGATTATATATTGAGATGTTATAGGATAAGGTCTAAACAGCAAGTGCTCCCTTACCCATAGTGAAGTGGTTACTTTGCATAATCTAAAATATGTTTAAAAAGTCTAGCCATTTACATGGCCTTGATTTTTTATATAAATTCAATAAAAAAAATTTTAGCGGTTTTCCAATTTTTTAAATCAGCCTTATTTTATGAATGTCACCCACTAACTCAGAAACTGCCAGGTAGTTTAAACAGGCAGTTTAAACATGCAGTTTAAGCAGACAGTTCATACGAAAGCTGTTGGTCAATAATTCCTATCATTTTGGCAAAAAAAAGTTAGTGGGGTGAGCAGTTGCATTTTATTCTACCTATATAAGGGCGATTAGTGCATCTGGGAAAAAAGTCTCAACCATTACTTCTGATATTCTAAAATGGATAACAAATCTAGCAAAAGCCCCGCTCGCGAGGAAAATGTGAGTTATTATCAAAAAATCAAAAGTTTGCTCATTATTTTGAAGAGCTTTCGTAACGTCATTATGTTTTCTGTTTTGGGCCTTCTAATGGAAGCATTTGTTTAATGACAACACATGGATGATGAGAGTTTGGAGGTTCTTAGCTACACATAATATCTTAGGTGCTATGTGTCACAGCTTTATCATGAATTTGGTGTTGAGGTGATTTGTTTTAGTTTATGTATATACAATAGTTCATGTCTTTTTTTGCTTATATTTCCTATGAGCTAACCCTTTGTTCCTCTTGTATGTTGACTTTAATTTTTTATCAGGATTCCCAGGCAAGACAAAAACAAAAGAGGGCTGAAATTCTATCAAATTGGAAGTGGGATAAGGTTGTAGAGATTGACAGTTCAGATGACACGCCTGATGCAACCCCTACAATGCCTGATAGTGACAAACAAAGTTGTGATGTTAACTATTTATACTTTATAAAATATTAAGGTACACTGGAATTTATTTTTAACCGTAAATGTTGTTGTTTAAACTGCATGTTTAGATATTTCCCATAGTAGTCAATCCCACTAACATTAAAATGCCACAACTTAATAACACTTTAACAATCCAATTATCCCAGATGTTTCATTTGGTTTCTTTGTTTATAGCTATAGAAATCACAAAGTTGTATTAGAGAATCAAGCTACGAAATTATTAACTCGACTTAATTGAAGGCACTTATGATTCTTAGAAGCATACCGGATAAGTTTAACTTTAAATTAGGGTAAAAATATTTCTATGCACAATCAACCACAAACATCAGTAAGAAAGCTCACAATTTCATGATCCATGTGCCGGAGAAGTTTGATTTCTCTTAAAGTCCGTTTGGCAAACATTTTAGTTAACAAATGCATTACCGATTTTCTTGATAGCAACTTCTTCATATGTCTCTGTAGTCATTGCAGCACTGCAGTAAATGAAGGATAATAGTCAGTTTTCTTCATTTTCTTGAGAAAATACCTTATAAAAAACATAGAATATAAATCATCAACAGTGTTACATACTCTTGGTTTCTAATGAAAGAAAGCTAAATTAGTTAATGTACTATCCAATTTTCCTTTTTACAAAGAAATTAAAGAGCAGATATCATGAAAAAGAACAACTAAACTTTAATGAAAAAGAAATGAGTAAAACTAAATCAGTTGATATACTATTACCTTTTGTTATTAGGTCGGGCCCTAATAATAAAACAAAACATCTGAGTGCATTCTTGATAATTAAACCCATGTATGATTAATTTTTGTTTGTACTTTTGTTGACTATTTACGTGTTTTATTTCTAGATGGGGCTTTGTAGGCCTGCCAACGGTCAGCCTCCATCAATGGTTCGCCTGTTTGATTCGAACATTATCTCGAAAATACTGGCAAAAACATCGTTGAAATATTTGAGTTCAATTAGATGTACCTGCAAGGAAGTTGAGTTACTATCCTATGATGCATATGTTTTGGAATAACAGAAAATAGAAAATCATGTGCTCGCAGGTTTCATTGTTCAGTGCCCAAACTTCATAGGTCATCACCGTATACATTTTGTGGCTTCATCCAGTTCATGATCGCTTGATATTGGTTATATGGCACCGTGGACCATAATTCATGCAGCATCAAAACAAGGTGTTTTAGTGGTCTAGATTGCACATTTGTGGGTTCAACCACTATCTGTTTATGCATTGTTTAAGCCAGCAAGTCACAATATGTAGGGTATTCCAAATCCAAAATTGAAATATCCTACAACAAAAGTCGCGTTTGTAACATTAGGGTCACGTCTGTTACATTACAAGATCTTTCGTTTGTCTATTCCTATTAAAAGAAGGTATGTTTGTTTTTGTTTCTCAAGCCTCCAAACTTGTGTTGTACCATATGAAATCTATACTTGGTGTATTTGTAAGTTTTATATGTCATAGGGAAGGTATGCATAGTCTTTTTCGTACGTTTAATTGTCGTCAAATGTAACATTTTAGTTTTATTTTCTTGCGGTAATGTTAAAAGGGGCGCTATCGTATGTATGACATATCGTTTTGAGATATTTGACTCGGCTGCTTGGGCTTGGAGACTACAGGATCCTATACAATTGGCCCATGTTGGTGAGGTAACCAATGACGAGGCCATTGTGGCAAGACGTGGTATCTACATTGGCCTAGAAAATAATCAGATACTCAGAATTGATTCTTCTACTCACAAATTTCAAACTATTCCAATCCATCAATGGCTACTTATTGTTCGTACTCTTCACGGAAGCTTATTAAACACAAAGGAAGAGTGGCCATTGTTTGTGTTCATGTGAATGAACACGAGAGTTTATATAACATCTTTTCATTCCAATCCGACTACGAACTTGTAAATTTGTCATGTCGGTAGTTTCATGATTGAATTTTTGTTTTGTTTATTTAAATTTGGTATGTTTTGGACATAGGGTTGTAGTTTGCATTCTGTAGTTGTTTGGTTATAGGGTATGGTTGTCGTGCTTTTGGATATTGTTTTATTTACTCAGAAATGATCTAATACTATTTGGTTATGTATTTGTAGGATTCCAGTTTTAGACTTGAAGTTTTAGTCTCTTTTAATACTTGGATGGGTTTAAGTGCAAAATTGGTGCTGCCAATAACACAATATGTTTAAAAAAAATAAGGTATTAAAAAGAATTTTCCTCTAAGGCATATGCAATTGTACATGCTAATGCCGTAGGGAATCACTCATTTTTAACAACACTAAGTGTTCATTCGATAACAATATTAAGCCCTAAGCTATCAAAATTAAATGTGGACAGGCACATTTTGTGTCTTATGTAATGGCAAACATGGAAATGCTAAAAAATAAGCAATTATACAAAATAGTAAGCACCACATGATGACAAATGGTTTAATGTAACAATATAGTCAAAACAAGCAAACAACTATCATCCCACAAAGAAAGGAACTCATGAACACACATATTCATGTATTAATTTTTGAAGTTGTCGTGAGAATTAGCATTCGAACTTTATTAAATGGTAGTTGGTATGAGAACATATGTTTAATGAAGATTTTTATTTTCTTCCTCTCATCCAAACCAAATTTGTTGGAGAAATCCAAACTTATAAAATACACAAGTTCATAACCAATTACTTCACATAAAAAACAAAAAGAATTAGAGATACCAAATATATTTATCTTGACGAACACTCAAAAAATTTCTTCAAATTCCATGACAGATAGCATAAATAATATAAAACATACATGTTCAAACAATTACAAAAATACTAGAAAATTGCATTAAGTTAAAAACACACGAGATCAAATTGCTAGATATTAATTTTGTATCGATTACCTTAAGATGAGTAAAGACTTTACCTTAGTTAGTAAAAAATTCTACTGGATTTAACAACATAATAGACTCCTCCAGTTTGGGCCCATGGGATCTATTACGAGTTCCTTCAAATATAAGGCAAAATCACTAATTAGAACTTACCTCAGATGATCAAAACAATCAAATAACAACAATTACATATTATCTCTAAATTTTAAAGCTCAAAGGTCATTGAGAAACAATCACATTACGATTAAGCAACTCATAAGGTTGGAGCAACACATGAAAAATGTAAGCAAGTTATGTTGCACGTCTCAATAAAATGGTAGCCCTTTCTCTATGGGTTGTGTTAGTGAACTTCTAACACCTTCTCATACTAAAATATTAAGTAATTTAGAATAATCATATCACAAAATCTAATTTTTTGGGTTGCGACAGAAACTCGTATGACATTCCATAACTGCTTTAGTTCTTTAAATTTTTGGTTTGCCCACTAAGCCCAGTTTAAAGCTTGTATAATTACTCTTTAGCAATACTTTCTTAATATATCAACTTAAATGTATCACATAATCATAATCAAATAACATATAGGATATAAACAGAACAAACATATTTTATTACATGTCATATGAAGCGAGAAGTTGCACTGCAGGTTTGTTCATTGGTATAGAAGCACCCAAAAAATACCAACTCCCCAGCAAAATCTTCTCTATTTTTCAGGTAAGAAAAAAATTTGACGAACTGGAAGTACACATTAACATAAATGATCGTCCGAAACATAAAATTAGTCATGCATTACATTTACTATTATTCAAATAACTATAACTCATGAAAACTCTCTGTATAATAATCACTTGAAAATATACAAATCAAGCGAATTGTAAAAATTAAAGGAATAAAAAGTGAGAAAAGTCATAAAAATCAAGCAAATCTATAAAAAATATTCAAATTTGGTGGCAAAATATGCAGCATGAAAAACCATCTGGGAAGCAGGGTATGACTTTTAGGTCATCTCCGGTCAAAAAAAAACATATAAAACAGTAAGCATCACTGACAAAAATATAACTCATTTGCACATTGTCTAGCCTTGAAGAATACACACAATATCAATATCATGGTATAATAATGTGCATATCTTTGATATTGTAAATAGAATGAAAAGTATGTCGACATATATAATAACCCAATAATAGCATAGTTGCAAGCACATACATCATACAATATTGCCTAAAATCTAATACCTTTTATTTAAATGGTTTGTACTAATGTCTGCATACTCATTCAGGTGGTTTAATTAAGTTTCCATTGGCAACTCTATGATGAAATATAATGCTCTGTACCATTGTCTACCACATAGCAATGGATTTGGTCCAGTATCTTAGCAAGATTCATCAAGACATTTGTATTTAAATTATCTAAATATCACTGATTTCAAAACAGTTATTTTATCATCCTTTTATTTAGGGGTCCACTTGACTTAGTGGTATAGTGGAGTTGGTTAAGGAAAAAACCGTTTTTTGCTGGTCCATATATAGACAATCTGCTAACTAAAACCAGTTTCATTTCAGAATGTTTCTATCTTTTTGAGAGCTCTATTATAAGGTATGTATCTTATAGCATCTCCTTCTGTAAAATCTAACAATATATGCTCATGTCAACGTATATTTTTTTTGTTATTTAGTCGATATACTAAGCACACCTAGTGTGCTGCTTATGATTTGGATTTTTGTTGTTTAGTAAGCAATCTAAATGTATTACTATATAGTATTTTAGGCTTACAGTCTTAATATTCAATAAACAACCATATCAGTTGCTAATCCTCTAACACATTAATGCTTTTATAAAGATCAATCATAGTCAAGGTTAATAAAGCCTCAATATAGGCCATATTTTCTACCCTACGTAATGGTGGACAGGCACACATAGGGAATCACTGATTGTTAACAACACTAAGGGTTAATTTGTTAACAAGATTAATCCCTAAGCTATCAAAATTGATGGTGGACAGGCAATGTGGACATGGAAATACTAAAAAATAAGCAATTATACAAAATAACAAGCACCACAAATACATGATAACAAATGTTTACCCTAAGCTATCAAGATTAAACCCTTACACTATACAGCAGATAAGCACACCTTCCTTCTGATGCAGATAATATAGGAAGATAATAACCTGTTATTTTCTTCCACACTGACAGAAGACCCATAAAATTTGACACGATCCTGATTAATGATTAGTTACCTGCATAAAAACTTCATTTATCAAAAAGAAATTCAGAAATTCTATTAAATATACATTTACACGCACGTACACAAACATACAAAAACAATCATGTCAAAGTTTTAGATCAAGTAAAAATATTTAGTGTAGTCAATGTTTTAATATAATATGCCAAGAAACCAAACTGACCCTCATTACAAATAAACCAAACTGAGCAAAAATATGTCACATCCCGGCGGAAGCGTGAACGATACTGGTGGAATGTGACTAGCTTTTATCAAAGTGCAGTTGTTTATAGTAAATAAACACAGATATAATAGAAATATAACATAGACATGCTTTTATTAATATTAGAGGAATTACATCTTTTTATATAATATACCAAAATTAGATGTAATTAGTTACAACTAGGTTACAGCATGTCTAAAGCCTATGGAAATGCGCGTCTACGTACACACTTCCGTCAACGATGTTGACGGTCAGTGTTACACTGACCCGTCCTACGACTTCGCCCCAACCATCATGAACCTCAAAGCTGAAATCAAAGGTGTTACTCATTTTCTAAAAAAGTACACTTAAACCAGTCAACAAAAATGTTGGTGAGAACATAGGTTTAATCCAGACAAAATATTTTGTTGATGTATCAATTACAACCAAACTTGCTCACAACATAATCATACTGTCATGAAATAATCATAAAATCAGATAATATTACATCCTAACCCCTATTCGGTTAGATGTAGGAAAATAGCAGTAACCTTCATCCGGTTAGTGCAAATATTCTCCTAAGTAGACGCTACCAATATTATTGACCGGTTCCTCATTCGAACTAATGGTTGTGTCGCAAATGACAGTAAGCAAACAAAAATATTTTCAAAATAATACATCAACCCAACAGTATACTTTTTCCCCCAAAACTTTCCTGAATACCAAACGGTTGAAAATGGGGCTATGAACTCACCGTGTCTTCTCACTTGAACCTAACAAGATAGTTCACAGTGTCAGACAATACTTAGTTCACAGTGTCAGACAATACTTCAAATATTTTTTTCTGGTTTTCATTGACTGTAAAAGATTAATAGAAACACCTTCGGGCCTCTAAAAATTCTTAATCCATAATAGTTTGTGATTTATTCCAAACTTCTCAAAAATCACAAAAATAGCTACTGATGTCCAAAAATCACCAAATCTTGTAGAACATAATTTTGGACAGTTTGTAGCTTCCCAAAATTTTCATAATATTAAATTCCCAACAGATTATTTTATATAAATCCCACAATATTCCCAAAATTCCTCAAAATACCTACTGCCGTTCCATAAATCATCAAAATTTCATAGAAGTTTGTTCAAAAAGTCAGTAACATCTCCTAATTTTTATAGCATCCAAATCTTAACAGATTATATTCTGTGATAATATTCCTATAAATGGTTAAAAATAGCTCCTGTTATTCATAAATTCCCAAAATTTCACAGACGTTTCTTTATATAAAACCACACATCATATAATTATCTCAAAATCCAAATCATGACAGATTAGTTTCTGTAAATTTTACAATAATTGCAATATTTAGCAAAAAATAATTATACTGATTCAAAAATTATGAAAATTATATATTCTATAATAAATTATTTAATATTACATTAATGATTTTATCCGAATTTATTATTCACTTTAAGTATTTATTCGGATTTATTTACTAAAGAACATATAAAAATTGATATCTTAATCATAATAAGGATAAAATTCTGAAATAATTCAGGAGGCTTTTATACATCAAAAGAATCATTCTGTAATTTTTTCAGAATTTTCCCGAATTTATTTCTATTTTTGACATTTTCTTCTATTTTCCATTATAAAATAATTTATATAAATTATTTCTTCATCAAAACTTTGTCAAAACTTCCAGTTAAATATTTCAGTATAAATATGAGAATTTCTCAATGTTTATTTCCACAATCTCAGTTACTTAATATTAATTTAATTTTTCTTAATTAATTATGAGATAAATCTTGGAATTTCAAAATATATCTTTTTTTAATTATAAGTTTCTGAGTTTTTGGCAACTCATTACTTATGACACATGAATCAAGGCTTTAAAAATTGGTTTTGGTGTTTAAACACCAATTAATATATATATATATATATATATATATATATATATATATATATATGTGTGTGTGTGTGTGTGTGTGTGTGTGTGTGTGTGTGCGTGCGTGCGTGTGTGTGTGTGTGTTTTGTAACACATATGTAATATTTATGTTTAAAAATGGTTTATAACCTTACGGATGTCGATTTGATGATGTTCCTGCTACTTAGATCCGAGAGGTAGGCCGTAGAGATGATGGATGATGATGGTAAGTACTGGTGGTGCGTGGTTTGTGGTTGTTGGTATTGTGGTTGTCGGGTTGTTGTAGTTTGATGTTGTTTGTTGTTGTATTGTAACCGAGAGTGGGAGGGGTTTAGGGACAGAAGGGTGGTGATATCTAGCTTTATAACCGAGGGAGAGGGGTGTAGAAAGTAGCTGAAGATGGTGGTGGTCGAGTGTGTGGGATATGATCGAGAAAGAGAGAGCCAAGCTTGGTTGTTTGTTTTGCAAGGTTGCGGATGCATGGGGGTATATATTGTCCCTTAATTGACCGCCTATACCACCATAATCATGAAACCTATTATCTAGTCTTAGGATGAGTCATTGTCTAGCCTTGATAGGTGGCGTTTTGCATGGTTATCATAGTGTGAAAGGGAGGTAACCGATGGATGCTCTTGGTATTTGCCATATTCTCTTAATGATGAAGTTTTCACAAGGTGTTGACTAGAGCAAGCCTCCATGCTCACGGGTTCAATGGATTGGAGGTGTTGAGGTGGCGGTTTGGTTATGTGTACCGAGAGCTAGATGTGACATCCGTCACCAAAGGTCTGTCATTTAACGTGTTTTGCTTAACCTTTGTTAACAGTCATTCCTCATTATGACGAACCATCTACGTGAATACCATATTTGTTTTACTTAGTTGCCCTTATATGCGAGATATTGTTGCTTGACTTGTCATTATCTTAAGACGTTCCCCAAGATTTGCCCCGTTAGCACTGAACACGTCATTTTTATAATAAAATAATTATCACAAATAAAATCATTTTTTTAAATTATAAATAACATTAATAACATTTTATCGTCAATAAAACAAGACTAAAATTATAACGTTTCCAACCGAAACAAATTTGGAAACCCGGGGGCAAAGTGCGGGGACTAAACTTGACACTATGAGAAATTAGGCTGGGTATAAATACCCTCCTTCCAGCCATTTCTTCCTCTTCTCCTCCTCACTTCTTCTTCTTCTCCACCATTTTCTCTCCATTTCTCTCTCTAGAAACCTACACAAAAACCGACCCGTTTCTCGCATTCTCGCCTTCAAATCTTGAGTACCATCGTGGATACTAGTTCCTAGCAGGTAGATAACCTCACTACCTTGTTTTTAACCCGATTTCACTGCTGCGTTTTAGGGTTTTCGGGTGCTCGGGTTCATCCGAGCACATGAGGTCGTGTGGACTTGCATGTCTTGTTTCTGAGTGTGCTTCTTGTCTAGATAGGTTAGAATATGAGTTCTGGAGGTTCTGGTTGGGTAAAAACTCGTGTTCGGGCGGCCGAAGGCCGACCTGCAACTTCCTGCAGCCGCGACCCCCGTCGGCGCGAAAGGGGATTGTCGCGCGAATAGGGCGTGCGACTGGGTAGGTTTGCGACTTGTGACCTGGGCGAATTGGCAAGTCGCGCGGTGGTGTCGCGCGACTGTCGGTGGGTGCGAATGAGAGGATGTCACGCGACTGAGTTGTCACGCGACAGGGGTTGTCGCGTGACTGAGTTATGCGAATGTGGAAAGTGTGCGAGAGTGTGAATCGCACGATCGGAGGCCTGTCGCGCGAAAGAAAGTCCAATCGCGCGAATGAAGCTGATTCGCGCGAAGGGACGTTAAGTCGCGTGACTGGCTGTTAGGTCGTGCGACTGGTATTGCATGGTATGACTGAAGGCTTAGTCACACGAATGAAGGTTCAATTGTACGAAAGTAGCTAATTCGTACGACTGAAGGTTCACTCGTGTGAATGAAGTGTCAGTCGTGCGTCAGGTCCTGTTGTGTGATTGACAATGCGTGTATGTGTGATTTCTTTTTTTTGGGGGTCTTGTGCTGATGAGGCGACATCAGAAATAATGTCATTACTCGAATGTCATAGCAAAGATGGCTAGCTTTAAATACTCGTACCTACATAAGGTCTGAGGTATGTGTGTCTGCTTGTGTGTACTACTCACGACCGAACCGAAACGACCCGACTCAATTAAACAATATTATTAACAGTAGTCCATAAGATTAATTCTTAACATAACTGTCAATAGGTGATTGACTGTTCATACATACAAGTTTGGGAAGTTCATCAGACGTACTTACCACTTAACAAGTGAGTTTCGTGGCCCCTTTTTACGCTTATACATTTGATTCGATCTTTTACAAACATGGGGTTCAATGCTGTACAATATACATACAATTTTCATACTTGGAATCAACGTGATACTGTTTTGTGAGTACTTATCTGATGCATACATGATGTTACTGTGTGGACTGTCTTACAACCATTAATTCCGGTGTTGGAACCAACAGATAGGTATTAGTAGTACTACTGGTTTGACACCCCCACCCTTGACAGATGGTTACTTGCGAGTACCATCACACTGCCAGGAACGGGCCTTGGGTGAATATATTCTGACAATTTGCTGTCTGTACGTCATTAGGCTTGGTTATATAAAACTCATGGTATGTGATCTTGCTTGCTTATAACTGTATGCACGGTATTCCACTACAAACACTATACAGCATCAACTACATGTTTACAAATTAAACCTGCGAAGCTCACCAACATTATTGTTGACATTTTTGAGCATATTTTTCAGGTAACAATGAGAACTGAAGATCTAGGAGTGCTGCCTTAGTGGAGACCCTAGGATGCATTTTTGAGACTGAACATACATTTTGTACATTGTTGCAGTCCACTAAACAAATAACATTCATTTGAACACTTGTACCCGAGTTGTGGGAATTTACATTACAAGTTATCCTTAATGTGTATATGATCATATTATGATATGGCTATGCTGTCGTGAACCTTGATTATACACGACACAAGTCTCCGATTGTGTTCGGGTATCGTCATGACACGCTTGTCATTATTTTATTATTGCTACTCTATTCATACCATGTGTTATGACGATCCCATCTAGCTCACATTCCTCGTGTTTCCGCTATCAGCGGGGGTGTGACAGACTGCTATCAGAGCCATTGGTTATAGAGAATTCGGCAATTACACTTGACCTAGACTATAACCTAGGAACCTTCATGTAGATTTGCATGCTTAAGGTTGTGTGCATTTATATATCTCGTGCAGGTGTTCCTCTTTACATGTTTGGTTATCCTTTTGTTTTGTGATCTTTCACTTTGTGCTTGAGCCCTTGTGCTCGTCCCTTATGGGATTGCTTCCCAATAGATCTTCCGTTCCCTCTGTGCACCGAGTTATCATAATCAAATTCAGGAATCGAGACCCGAAGAGATCCTCACAAATCTTACATTGCGCTTGACCTCAGATACTGAGACCGACCCGAGGAGGCTATGTCTGAGTCCTTTCAAGGACGCGAGATAGACAACCTCCGCAAGACTATACGTGACTACATGTTTGGTTCTCAGTTGACTTGATGGATTATTATGGATATGATGTGAAGGAAGGTCGGATGTCATGTAACCGGATTAGGCATCATTCTCGGTACATCGTGGGTGTGGTGGGAACGCTGCGGGGAACCCTATATATAAACACCTCCGATATACCGAGAATATGCTTAAAATGGCTGCATGGTGATCTTGACCGACTGGAACACGAAACATTGGAAATTCGATAAGTAAAGTACTTATGCATCTTAAGGTGACTAAAGCTTATATTTTGCCTCTTGTATACATAGAACATGCCGCCTCGAAGATCTACCCGCAGCAATAGTAGCGGAAGTGAAGCCCCGAGGGGCAGAGGCAGAGGCAGGGGTAGACCTCCGACAGCAAATGAAGGCCCTTCTGGCAATAATCAAGGGACTGGAAATGCTAAAATGGCAGCCTTAATTGCTCAACAATTGACTGCCTTGATTCCAACTATCGTAGCTCAGGTGAGCGACGCGCTGCAACAGCAAAACCACCCCCACGGGGACGGTGGTAATGAGAACGAGGATATTGGAAACCCGACTGGGAATGAAAGCAACCAAGAGACCGGAAATGTTGGTACAGCCGGTAACGAAACTGGGGTTGCTAATGCCAAACGGGGCTGTTCATACAAGGAGTTTGTGGCCTGTAAGCCCTGGGATTTCGATGGTAAGGGTGGGGCGATAGCCCTGATTAGATGGCTGGAGAAGATGGAGGCTATGATCGACATCAGCGAGTGCCTCGACAGTCAGCGGATCAAGTATGTTACGTGCTCACTGCAAGGCCGAGCACTAACCTGGTGGAACACCCAGGTTCAAGCTAGGGGGAGGGAATCTGCAATGTAGATGACCTGGGATGAATTTAAAGCATTGATTACCGAGGAATACTGCCCTCACAACGAGATGCAAAAGCTTGAGCATGAGTTCTGGAATCATGCTATGGTGGGGGCGGGGCACGCAGCTTATACTGATCGATTCCACGAGTTGGCTAGACTAGTTCCACACTTAGTCACTCCGGAATCTAAGAGGATTGAGAGGTACATTTAGGGACTCGCGCCTCAAATACGAGCAATGGTAACTGCAGCTGCTCCTCCTACGATTCAGAGCGCAATTTTGAAGGCTGGTGCTCTGACCGATGAGATGGTAAGAACAGGGGTATTGGGCAAGGGAGCAGAGAAGCGAAAGGATGTTGGAGAAACTAGCCGGTCGAGTGTCGGGAAATCTGATAAAAGGGCTAAGATCACCAGGAACTTCGTGGCTGTGACGCTGGGTAAGAGAGAGTATGTTGGGCCACACCCCAAATGTGACAGATGCAGTTATCATCATCCCCCAGAGATGCAGTGCCGGGTGTGCGCAAACTGTAGGCGCCCGGGGCACCTAGCAAGAGATTGTAGAGTGGCACCGAATCTGGTTGCACCCGTCAACGCGGTTAACCCCGCCGGGAACGCCAGGGCATGTTACGAATGTTGAGGCCTCGATCACTTCAGAAACATGTGCCCTCGACTGAACAGGGCACAGGGTCAACAAGGGAATAATCAACAGCAAGTGATGGCCATAGCGGGCGCTCAAGGTCAAGGAAACCAAGGAAATGCTGCACGGGGACGCGTATTCGTCATTGGAGCTAATGATGCCCGTCAGGACCCGAACGTTGTTACGGGTACGTATCTGCTCAATCACCATTTTGCATCCATACTATTTGATACTAGAGCAGACAATAGTTTTATATCTTCTGAGTTCGTGCATATGCTTGATTTAAGTGCTAGTAGGCTAGAAACTAGTTACTCCGTAGAAATGGCCAATGGTAGGGTTGAACAAGCAGACGAGATTATTAAGAATTGCACCCTAATGTTGGAAGATCAGGTCTTTAGCATAGATTTAATACCATTCGAGTTAGGCAGCTTCGATGTGATAGTGGGTATGGATTGGTTGTCAAATCATGGAGCCGAGATTGTTTGTCGGGAGAAAGTAGTACGAATCCCCATGCCAAACGGGGAGGTACTCAAGATCCAAGGAGAACGACCGGGAAGAACTCTAAAGCTCATTTCTTGTATGAAGGCACGCCGAAGCCTAAGGAAGCAGTGTTACACTTTTCTGGCTCACATCGTAGAAAAGAAAGAAGAAGAGACAAAATTGGCAGACATTCCAATTGTACGGGATTATCCGGAGGTGTTCCCTGATGATTTGTCTGGATTACCTCCTCCACGACAGGTGGAATTCCATATAGAGTTAGTTCCTGGAGCTACACCGGTAGCAAAGACACCTTATCGGTTAGCACCCTCAGAGATGCAAGAGTTATCCAGCCAACTACAGGAGCTACTGGAGAAGGGTTTCATCCGACCGAGTCATTCACCGTGGGGAGCACCGGTGTTATTTGTCAAGAAGAAGGATGGGTCGTTCCGTATGTGTATCAACTACAGGGAGCTGAACAAATTGACCGTGAAGAATCGGTATCCTCTCCCCAGAATCGACGACCTGTTCGATCAGTTGCAAGGAGCCTCGTATTTCTCTAAGATCGACCTTCGATCTGGATATCACCAACTAAGAGTATTCGAGGACGATATTCCAAAAACAGCATTCAGAACTCGTTACGGGCACTATGAGTTCTTGGTCATGCCGTTCGGATTGACCAACGCACCAGCTGTCTTTATGGATCTGATGAATCGGGTGTGCAAGCCTTATCTTGATAAGTTCGTGATCGTGTTCATAGACGACATACTTATCTATTCTCGTTCGAAAGAGGATCACGAAGAACACCTTCGAGCAATTCTGGAACTATTGCGGGAAGATAAACTTTTCGCCAAATTCTCGAAGTGTGAATTCTGGCTTCGAGAAGTGAAGTTTCTGGGTCACGTGGTTAACGAAGATGGAATTCATGTGGACCCCGGTAAGATTGAAGCTGTGAGGAAATGGGATACACCCCAGACACCTTCAGAAATACGGCAATTCTTAGGATTGGCCGGATACTATCGTCGTTTCATAGCGAATTTCTCCAAGATCGCCCAACCGTTAACCTTGTTGACACAGAAAGACAAGAAGTTCGATTGGGGGAAAGCACAAGAACAGGCGTTCCAAACATTGAAGGAGAAGTTGTGCAACACGCCGATATTGTCCCTCCCAGATGGGACTGATGATTTTGTGGTGTACTGTGATGCTTCACATCAGGGTTTAGGCTGTGTGCTAACGCAGAAAGAGAAGGTAATTGCTTACGCTTCGCGACAACTCAAGGTGCATGAAAAGAACTACACAACTCATGATTTGGAGTTGGGTGTTGTAGTATTTGCACTCAAGATATGGAGGCATTATCTATATGGCCCCAAATGCACCATCTACACAGACCATAAGAGCCTTCAACACATCATGAACCAGAAAGAACTTAACATGCGACAACGACGCTGGGTAGAGCTACTTAGCGACTACGATTGTGAAATCCGGTATCATCCGGGGAAAGCCAACGTGGTGGCTGATGCTTTGAGCCGCAAAGAACGCGTGAAACCATTACGCACTCGAGCGCTAGGTTTGACTATTCAAACTAATTTAAAGGCTCAGATTCAATTAGCATAAAACGAGGCGTTGAAAGAAGAGAACCTTGCGGGGGAAGAATTCCAAGGGTTGGATAAACAGATGACTCGCAAGGATGACGGCGTACATTACTTCATAGATCGTATATGGGTCCCCAAATGGGGAGGTGTACGTACACTAGTCTTGGATGAAGCACACAAGACTCGATACTCTATTCACCCTGGTGCAGACAAGATGTACCACGATCTGAAAGAGCTGTACTGGTGGCCTGGTATGAAGAAAGATGTTGCTATATACGTGAGCAAATGCTTGACTTGTTCAAAGGTCAAGGCTAAACACCAGAAACCATCGGGATTGTTACAACAACCTGAAATTCCCAAGTGGAAATGGGAGAACATCACTATGGATTTCATTACCAAACTCCCGAGAACGCCAAGCGGACACGACACGATATGGGTCGTGGTGGATCGAATGACAAAATCCGCTCACTTCTTGCCTATCCGAGAAGACTACAAGATGGATAAGCTGGCAAGGTTGTACATCAAAGAGGTCGTGACACGGCACGGGGTGCCGGTGTCAATCATATCCGACCGAGACAGTCGATTCACTTCATGATTTTGGCAGACGTTACAGAAAGCGATGGGCACTCGATTAGACATGAGTACTGCCTATCACCCACAAACAGATGGCCAGAGTGAACGAACTATACAAACATTGGAAGACATGCTTAGAGCTTGCGTGATTGATTTTGGTGGTAGCTGGGACACTCATTTACCGTTGATTGAGTTCTCTTACAACAACAGCTACCATACAAGCATTGGATGCGCTCCATTTGAAGCATTGTATGGACGGAAATGTAGATCGCCTGTATGTTGGGCCGAGGTTGGTGAAAGCCAGCTAACAGGTCCCGAAATCATTCAAGAAACCACCGATAAGATCTTCCAAATCAAAGACCGACTCAAAGCTGCTAGAGACCGCCAAAAGAGCTACGCCGACAATCGTCGGAAGCCTCTAGAATTCAATGTTGGGGATCATGTCTTACTCAAAGTCTCTCCTTGGAAAGGGATCGTACGATTTGGTAAGAAAGGGAAGTTAGCCCCTCGATACGTAGGACCATTCGAGATTACAGAAAGAATCGGTCCGGTGGCTTACCGATTGAGGTTGCCACAAGCACTCAACGGTGTGCATGATACTTTTCACGTGTCGAACCTCAAAAAGTGTTTGGCAGACGAGTCCTTACACGTACCAATTGAGGAAATCAAGATCGACGAAAAGCTTCATTTTATTGAGGAACCCATTGAGGTCATGGACCGAAAGGTCAAAAAGTTGAGGCGCAGTAAGATACCTATCGTTCGCATAAGATGGAATTCCAAACGAGGGCCAGAGTATACATGGGAACGTGAAGATCAGATGAGACATAAATATCCACATCTATTCGAGGATGACGCTCTTAGACCTAGCACCAGTTGAATTTCGGGACGAAATTCCCTCAACTGGGGGATACTGTGACATCCGTCACCAAAGGTCTGTCATTTAACGTGTTTTGCTTAACCTTTGTTAACAGTCATTCCTCATTATGACGAACCATCTATGTGAATACCATATTTGTTTTACTTAGTTGCCCTTATAGGCGAGATATTGTTGCTTGACTTGTCATTATCTTAAGACGTTCCCCAAGATTTGCCCCGTTAGCACTGAACACGTCATTTTTATAATAAAATAATTATCACGAATAAAATCATTTTTTTAAATTATAAATAACATTAATAACATTTTATCGTCAATAAGACAAGACTAAAATTATAACGTTTCCAACCGAAACAAATTTGGAAACCCGGGGGTAAAGTGCGGGGACTAAACTTGACACTATGAGAAATTAGGCTGGGTATAAATACCCTCCTTCCAGCCATTTCTTCCTCTTCTCCTCCTCGCTTCTTCTTCTTCTCCACCATTTTCTCTCCATTTCTCTCTCTAGAAACCTACACAAAAACCGACCCTTTTCTCGCATTCTCGCCTTCAAATCTTGAGTACCATCGTGGATACTAGTTCCTAGCAGGTAGATAACCTCACTACCTCGTTTTTAACCCGATTTCACTGCTGCGTTTTAGGGTTTTCGGGTGCTCGGGTTCATCCGAGCACATGAGGTCGTGTGGACTTGCATGTCTTGTTTCTGAGTGTGCTTCTTGTCTAGATAGGTTAGAATATGAGTTCTGGAGGTTCTGGTTGGGTAAAAACTTGTGTTCGGGCGGCCGAAGGCCGACCTGCAACTTCCTGCAGCCGCGACCCCTGTCGGCGCGAAAGGGGATTGTCGCGCGAATAGGGCGTGCGACTGGGTAGGTGTGCGACTTGAGACCTGGGCGAATTGGCAAGTCGCGCGGTGGTGTCGCGCGACTGTCGGTGGGTGCGAATGAGAGGATGTCACGCGACTGAGTTGTCACGTGACAGGGGTTGTCGCGTGACTGAGCTATGCGAATATGGAAAGTGTGCGAGAGTGTGAATCGCACGATCGGAGGCCTGTCACGCGAAAGAAAGTCCAATCGTGCGAATGAAGCTGATTCGCGCGAAGGGACGTTAAGTCGCGTGACTGGCTGTTAGGTCGTGCGACTGGTATTGCGTGGTACGACTGAAGGCTTAGTCACACGAATGAAGGTTCGATTGTACGAAAGTAGCTAATTCGTACGACTGAAGGTTCACTTGTGTGAATGAAGTGTCAGTCGTGCGTCCGGTCCTGTTATGTGATTGACAATGCGCGTATGTGTGATTTGTTTTTTTGGGGGTCTTATGCTGATGAGGCGACATCAGAAATAATGTCATTGCTCGAATGTCATAGCAAAGATGGCTAGCTTTAAATACTCGTACCTACATAAGGTCTGAGGTGTGTGTGTCTGCTTGTGTGTACTACTCACGACCAAACTGAAACGACCCGACTCAATTAAACAATATTATTAACAGTAGTCCATAAGATTAATTCTTAACATAACTGTCAATAGGTGATTGACTGTTCATACATACATACAAGTTTGGGAAGTTCATCAGACGTACTTACCACTTAACAAGTGAGTTTCGTGGCCCCTTTTTACGCTTATACATTTGATTCGATCTTTTACAAACATGGGGAAGAATATGCTCACACGTTTTCAATGCTGTACAATATACATACAATTTTCATACTTGGAATCAATGTGATACTGTTTTGTGAGTACTTATCTGATGCATACATGATGTTACTGTGTGGACTGTCTTACAACCATTAATTCCGGTGTTGGAACCAACAGATAGGTATTAGTAGTACTACTGGGTTAACACCCCCACCCTTGACAGATGGTTACTTGCGAGTACCATCACACTGCCAGGAACAGGCCTTGGGTGAATATATTCTGACAATTTGCTGTGTGTACGTCATTAGGCTTGGTTGTATAAAACTCATGGTATGTGATCTTGCTTGCTTATAACTGTATGCACGGTATTCCACTACAAACACTATACAGCATCAACTACATGTTTACAAATTAAACCTGCGAAGCTCACCAACATTATTGTTGACATTTTTAAGCATATTTTTCAGGTAACAATGAGAACTGAAGATCTAGGAGTGCTGCCTTAGTGGAGACCCTAGGATGCATTTTTGAGACTGAACATACATTTTGTACATTGTTGCAGTCCACTAAACAAATAACATTCTTTTGAACACTTGTACCCGAGTTGTGAGAATTTACATTACAAGTTATCCTTAATGTGTATATGATCATATTATGATATGGCTATGCTGTCGTGAACCTTGATTATACACGACACAAGTCTCCGATTGTGTTCGGGTATCATCGTGACACGCTTGTCATTATTTTATTATTGCTACTCTATTCATACCATGTGTTATGACGATCCCGTCTAGCTCACATTCCTCGTGTTTCCGCTATCAGCGGGGGTGTGACACTAGAGGGGATAGGTGGCAAATGTTTAGGACATTCAAGTGTGAATGGAATGTCTAGGATGTTGTGATGGAGGCCTAGGCTGCTAAGGTTTGACTTTGTAGCATGGATACATGGATATTAGTAATGTGGTGGCGGTTTGATGCAAGAAACCGGGTTCCTTGGTGGCTATTTTGTAGAGGAAGCAAATATGGAATTAGATAGCTTAGTCCCGTGATTAATTAGGTGATAAGATAAGGTGGTGTGGTGGTGGTTTAAGCAAGGTGGTCTAGGGTGTTAATGGGTGTTATCGGGTGGTGTTTAGATGGTAGTTTTCGGGTGATGGTTTTGTGGTAGTAAAGGTCACATGGCCGAGGGTTTAGGTGAGGGAGGTCATATGGCCGAGGGTTTAGGTGAGGGTGTTAATGCCTTCACTTAGTTATTGATCTAAGTTTTTAAACAAAAATTTTAGTTGGGTTGTATTTTGTTTTGTTTTTGATTTACTTAATATGTATATACATATATAGATATATCATATGCACTTGTAGTAATCATATATTCATGTTTGTATGTGGATAGAATTCACACATATATGTACATACTAAACATATATGTTAAAATCTTTATGTATGCAATAATACGAAAATTCCATATATATATATACATGCATGCTTAAACTTTTCATTTTCATATATGTTTGCAACCATGCATACGTAAAATTTTGTATATATGTGGGTGTGAGTTTTGGGTATATAACATACATGCATACGTGAATTATTAATGCATGTAAACATGCATACGTATATCCATATATATATTAAATATAATTCATGGTTGTAACATAATATCATAGAATTTTTACGCGTAATATAATGAAATAATTTTTAGGGTTGTCACATTCTCCCCCCGTTAAAAGAATTTCGTCCCGAAATTCAGTGGGGTATGCTTTAGAAACTTAAATAAGTATTACCTCTGAACAGGTAAGGGTACTTTTTCTTGATCCCATCTTCCCTTTCCCAGGTGTATTCTGGTCCTCTTTTTGCACTCCACTTAATTTTCACTATGGGAATTTTACTTCTTCTTAACTTCTTTATTTCTTTTCCCACAATGGCTATTGGTTCTTCTACAAAATACAGTTTCTTATCTACCTTGACTTCTTGAATTGGTACTTCTAGGGTTTCGTTGGTTAGGCATTTCTTAAGATTGGACTCATGAAAAGTGTTGTGTACTTCACTCAATTCCTGTGGTAATTCTAACTTATATACTACAGGACCAATTCTATCAATAATCTTAAATGGACCAATGTACCTAGGGTTCAGCTTACTGGATTTTCTAAATTGAAAGATACCTTTTAAGGGAGATATCTTCAGATAAACTCTGTCTCCAACTTGAAATTCCAATGGTTTCCTCCGTTTGTCTGCATAGCTTTTCTGTCGATCACGAGCTGTTTTCAACCTGTTTTTAATCTCAGTGATCTTGTCTGTGGTTTCTTGGATTAGTTCAGGACCTGTGAGTTGTCTATCATCTATTTCATTCCAACATAAAGGTGACCTACATTTTCTTCCATATAGAGCCTCAAATGGTGCTAACCCAATACTAGAGTGATAACTGTTATTGTATGAAAATTCTATTAAAGGTAAGTGACTATCCCAATTTCCACCAAAGTCTATAGTACAAGCCCTTAACATGTCTTCTAAGGTTTGTATGGTTCTTTCACTCTGTCCATCGGTCTGTGGATGATAAGTTGTACTTAAGTTTATTTGAGTTCCTAAAGCTTTTTGCAAAGTTTGCCAGAATCTAGAAGTAAATCTGCTAACTTTTTCAGTCAATTCTGTCAACGGTTGAGCTATCCTTGAGAAGTTTTCTATAAATCTTCTGTAATATCCTGCTAAACCTAAGAATTGTCGTATTTCTGTCGGTGTTTTTGGAATTTCCCATTTCTTAACTGCTTCTATTTTTGCTGGATCAACCTGAATTCCATCTTGATTAACTATATGCCCAAGGAATTGTACTTCTCTTTTCCAAAATTCACATTTCGAAAATTTTGCATATAACTTTTCTTTTAGTAACAGTTCCAAAATTAACATCAGATGTTGTTCGTGGTCTTCCTTATTCTTAGAATAAATTAGAATGTCATCAATGAAGACTATAACAAATTTATCCAGGTAAGGTTTACACACTCTATTCATTAGATCCATAAATACTGCTGGAGCATTGGTTAACCCAAATGGCATTACAAGGAATTCATAGTGACCATATCTAGTTCTAAATGCAGTCTTAGAAATGTCATCTTCTTGTACTCTTAATTGATGATATCCAGATCTTAAGTCTATTTTTGAAAAATAACTGGATCCCTATAGTTGATCAAACTGATCATCAATTCTAGGGAGTGGATACCTATTCTTTATGGTAACCTTATTAAGCTCCCTATAATCAATACACATTCTAAAGGTTCCATCTTTCTTTTTAACAAACAGAACTGGTGCTCCCTAAGGTGATACACTAGGACGTATAAATCCTTTATCTAATAGTTCCTGTAACTGAGTCATGAGTTCTTTCATTTCAGTTGGTGCTAAACGATAAGGTGCTTTGGCAATAGGGGCTGTCCCTGGTATCAATTCTATTTTAAATTCTACCTGACGAGGGGGTGGCAATCCAGGTAGTTCATCAGGAAACACATCAGCATATTCATTTACAACAGGAACACTTTCCAAATTTTCCTTATCAAGTTTTATATCAACAATATGAGCTAAGAATGGTAAACAATTCTGGTTGAGGTTATGCTTTTTCACAAGTAATCAGTTCCACAGTATTGTTTGGCTTATCACCATAAATGCAGAGAATTTTGTTTTCCCTAGTCAAAGGAACCTTAATCATTTTCTTATCACAAATGATTTCAATATGATTTGTACTCAACCAATCCATTCTTACTACGATATCAAATCCTCCTAACTTAATAGGTATCAGATTTATATCAAAACAGTATTCATCTAAATTCAAGATGCAATTAGGAATAATTTCATCAGCTTCAATTATCTTACCATCAGCTAATTCTATCACATAAATGTCATGTAATTTTTCAGATGCTGAACTAATTGATGGTCTAAAAGTATGTGAAACAAAACTGCGGGTTGCTCCTGTATCAAATAATACTTTAGCGTACTGATTGTTGATAAGGAACGTACCCGTAACTACTTCTGGTTCATGACGAGCTTCATCAGCTTGTATCATAAAAGCTCTTCCACGGGGGTTGTTCTGATTAGCCGGAGCCTTACCCTTTCGTTGTGGACATTCACTCCGGAAATGATTTTCACTTCCACACTGAAAACAGACGGTTTTAGGGTTAGTAGGGTTTTTGCAGTCTCTAGAAATGTGTCCCTTCCTTTTGCAGTTATAACACACCACTGTCATACAGTTTCCTGTATGATATCTCTGACAGATATTGCACTGTGGTGGTTTTTCTACTTTCTTTCCTTGAGTTGTTCCCAAAAAGTTCCTTGGTGGAGGTCGGGCTACTCTTTTCTGGGAGCTTTCTCCAAATCTTCTTCCAGGATGGTTTTCAGTCCATTTCCTTTTCTCTCCTACCTGTTGATGACCTAATGATCTATTCCTGATCATTTCATCTGTCAGACTTCCTGACAAGATTACTGCTTCTTGGAAGGTTTTGGTTCTAGCAGATTTCACTAGTCCTCTTATTTGTGGCACTAATCCCCAAATACACCTCCCTATTCTTTTTTATTCCGGGGTTATCAAATGTGGTACTAATCTAGATAATTCATTATGCCTATCAGTATATTCCCGGTGTGCAGACCCTTTCATCTCTAGTGCTAAAAATTCAGCCTCTAGTTTTCTATCTCATTGTAAGGACAATATTTTTCTATCACTAGATTTCTAAATTCTTCCCAGCTCAGCTTATTCATAACATTTCTACCCCTAGTGTGTACCACCATTTTCCACCAGGATTGTGCTTCTCCTTTAAGGGAATGGGAAGCAAACAGTGTCTTGAAGTTTTCAGCACAGTTGCTGATTTCCAGGACTCCTTCCATGTCATCTAGCCATCTTAACGCTTGTACTGCTCCACCTTTTCCATCAAATTCCCGAGGTCTACAGGACATAAAAGTTTTGTAGGAGCATCCCTTTGAAATTCCATTTAGAATCTCTTCTTCCTGTCTTTCTTCTATATTCATATTTTCAGGCCCTACTGGTGGGTTTGAGATAGTTCCAATATTCAGATTTTGTTGGAGTTGGATAATTAAAATAGGTAGGGTAGCTTCCAGTTGTTGGGCTACTATCTGAGATATCCTATCATTCTCAGTTGTATCAGGGTTCACGGGTGTTTCTTCCCCAAGTCTGGTCCTGGGTCATCCCACTCGAGCTGTTCTCCTGACAGGCTGAGTGTTTCTTTTTAGCGGCATGATTCACTATAGTGAATTTCAAGGTTAGTATTGCAAATAAATATCTTAACACAAAATTATTTAACATAGATCAAATAAACATGTTAACATAAAAGTACATATATCAGTTAAGCTCTTATCTCTTTTATTCTAAAAATTAGACTATAAACTTTCAGTTTCTGCTAAACCATTTCCAGATCCTGATGAAAATACTTTTCTTGGGTGTCTTGAGCTTTTTGATGTCCTTCTGAATTTTCCAAATTCCCAGCTGTATTATCTTAAGTGTCTTAAGAGTCTGTCGGGCTGTCTTTGCCTGATCCAACTTTGGCTTAATAATTCTATCTTTATCTTTAGGAGAATCAAGAGGCTGTCTTTCTAAATCCTCAGATTGCTTAGCTTTAAGTTGGTATCCACGTAGTATCTTTTTCCTAAGAGTCTTAATTGTATATCCTTCCACGTGTACTGGTGCACGTCTAACATAAAATTTTGTCTTATTCTCCATTTCTGTTGGGGTAGCATCCATAGCCTGTTGAGGTTCCGGTTCAGGTGTTATTTCTTTAGGGCTGCTATAGTATGGATCTTCTGAAAGGTCGGTTTCATAGTGATAACTATCTGAATTCATACTGCACAATTTCTTAACAATATTTCACAAAAAGAGTTAGTCAAATAATTATTAAGATTTGGTTAGAATCTTAAACATAAAATCAGGAAATGATATATTTTGAGCTTATGGTTATAGTCTAATTATTTACTTAAAATAACTAATTCTCTATAACCAATGGCTCTGATACCAACCTATCACATCCCGGCAGAAGCGTGAACGATACTGGTGGAATGTGACTAGCTTTTATCAGAGTGCAGTTGTTTATAGTAAATAAACACAGATATAATAGAAACATAACATAGACATGCTTTTATTAATATTAGAAGAATTACATCTTTTTACATAATATACCAAAATTAGATGTAATTATTTACAACTAGGTTACAGCATGTCTAAAACCTATGGAAATGCGCGTCTACGTACACACTTCCGTCAACGATGTTGACGGTCAGTGTTACACAGACCCGTCCTACGACTTCGCCCTAACCATCATGAACCTCAAAGCTGAAATCAAAGGTGTTACTCATTTCCTGAAAAAGTACACTTAAACCAGTCAACAAAAATGTTGGTGAGAACATAGGTTTAATCCAGACAAAATATTTTGTTGATGTATCAATTACAACCAAACATGCTCACAACATAATCATACTGTCACGAAATAATCATAAAATCAGATAATATTACATCCTAACCCCCATTCAGTTAGATGCAAAAAAATAGCAGTAACCCTCATCCGGTTAGTGCAAATATTCTCCTAAGTAGCGCTACCAATATTATTGACCGGTTCCTCATTCGAACTAATGGTTGTGTCGCAAATGACAGTAAGCAAACAAAAATATTTTCAAAATAATACATCAACCCAACAATATACTTTTTCCCCCAAAACTTTCCTGAATACCAAACGGTTAAAAATGGGGCTATGAACTCACCGTGTCTTCTCACTTGAACCTAACAAGATAGTTCATAGTGTCAGACAATACTTCAAATATTTTTTTCTGGTTTTCATTGACTGTAAAAGATTAATAGAAACACCTTCGGGCCTCTAAAAATTCTTAATCCATAATAGTTTGTGATTTATTACAAACTTCTCAAAAATCACAAAAATAGCTACTGATGTCCAAAAATCACTAAATCTTGTAGAACATAAGTTTGGACAGTTTGTAGCTTCCCAAAATTTTCATAATATTAAATTCCCAATAGATTATTTTGTATAAATCCCACTATATTCCCAAAATTCCTCAAACTTTGGCTTAATAATTCTATCTTCATCTTTGAGTCTGTCGGGCTGCATTTCTTAACATAATATCATAGAATTTTTATGCGTAAAAATATTTAGTGTAGTCAATGTTTAATTATAATATGCCAAGAAACCAAACTGACCCTCATTACAGATAAACCAAACTGAGCAAAAATAAGATGAGAAACAAAAGCCAAAAAACATTACCAGTCAACACTAGTCAGATGTGGGGGCCCGATATACTCAAAGCTTTCCAGTTCTGAAAGTATATTGAAGCGCTTCATGTTCGACTTTTGATTCTCAATCTTATTGGATATCAACAAAACAAATAAACACTTGATAAATAAATCATATTCATAAGCATTGTTGGGTGCAGTGTAAAGGCAGCTATGCACTAAACATCAATACAAAATGAAATTTCTTTGATATGAAATCACTATTACGGAGCTAATAATGGATCTATCTACTTCTTAATAGTTATAAGAGTCTAAAAGGCATGTCAAAAATGCACACATGCTCCATCATTAGCAATGATGAGAAGCTCTTCAACTGGTCCATCATGTCCAATTTAAATATGCAAAACAAAAATAAATTACTACACAAACATGCATCAAATTGAGTACAATATGTGATTGATGTACTCATGTACCAGCCTACCAGGTAACAAAAGTAATTAGTTTGATGCATATACACACACACATACAAGGCTCATAAAATTTGACACGATCCTGATTAATGATTAGTTACCTGCATAAAAACTTCATTTATCAAAAAGAAATTCAAAAATTCTATTAAATATACATTTACACGCACGAACACAAACATACAAAAATAACCATGTCAAAGTTTTAGATCAAGTAAAAATATTTAGTGTAGTTAATTTTTTATTATATAGCAGATAAGCACACCAACCTTCTTCTGATCCAGATAATGCAAATAATGTGGTAATGTAAGGCCCCGTCCCCGGGACGCTTACAGCTGTTCATCATCGCACTTAAAACACACCATTATATAATCTTTACTAAAGTCATGCAGCGGAAACTGTGAAATAACTTTTCATTTTACTATAAATGCTTTTGCAAAGTAATACAACACTCATTACAAAATATCGTTTGTTTGCATTACAATACAAAAGCGCTAAACAAAAAAATGCCATCCCAAAAGAGCTGAGTAGCCGTCCCGTGCATCCTCAGCAACGTTACCTGCCAACTGCAAACACATAAAAAGTCAGCGTTGCTGAGTGAGTTCAAGTTTTATAATAAAACATACTTTACTTTCATTAAAACTTTTCTTTACTTTCGTGCTATCACACAACATACGTACACGTAGATAATATCATTATTATCTTCTCTATTCGTTCATTCATCATTACATCTTTTCTTGCGCACCAATTATCTTCCATACCAATACCATATGTTACACCCCGAACTATTTAGCTACTGGACCGAAGTCTATAAAGAGACAGCTAAACGTGGTGCCACAGTACTAGGGGTAAGCGGCAGAGGTTCTATAATAATGGTCGATCACAAAGAAAGACCCCGGTGTGCATCCTTTCGGGGTAGCGAACCCGCACACCGTTGGGCTAACACCTTAATTAGCGTGTCTCGATATCTAATGCTCGCAAGACTTTCATTACTTTCATCGTTCATTAATGCATGCATTCATTCATCATGTTCCTCTTTCATTATCTTTCACTTTACGTTACATAATACTTACATTTCATTCTTTAACATAGCACGTAAACCACGGGAAAGCTAAACATACATCATAATAAGGAATATCAATATACACTATAGCATTACTATACAGGGCATTATCATACATACCTAACATACATCATGCATAAACATGCAACATCATCATTATCATGCCCTACATTAGTTCTAAGCTCCCCACGGTCATCTTACGTGTACCTACGGGAACTTCCACGTCAAAACTTACATCTGCACTTTCCCCCGAAAGTCAGTACTCTAACTATATTCGTCCTCGGGTACAACAGCCTTGTTTGGGTGAATGGGCACCCTTCTGTCGCATGGCCTCCATGTGTCTGAACATCATGCGATTGGACCTATGCGAATGAACACCCATGCGGATGAACACCTAATCGTGCGAATGAACATTATGCGAATGGACCTTATGCGAATGGACCTCATGCGATTGAGCACCTATGCGACTGAGCTCTCAGTCGCATGATTCCCCATGCGACTGGACCTCCAGTCATGCGACTGAACCTCAATCGTGCGACTGAACCCCAATCGCCCGACTGAACCCCAATCGCCCTCCAGTCGGCCGTATGGCCTCAAGTCTGTCGCCCAGCCCTAACTGGTGCAGAGTGCAGTCATCCCGAACCCAATCTGCCATTTTCAACCCCCAAGCTTATCCAAACCCATTCTAAGCCCAAATCAACCATCCTAAACCTTAGGAATGCATACTATGACACCATTCAAGCACACACAAGTCCAAGAAAATACTCCAAACGCACCACACGCAATCACACCAAAATGGGTCAAACACGCACACATACAAAAACAGGTTTACTATGTGTTCCAGCCCCAAATCAGTTGAAAACAAGTAAAATAGGGGTCCTAGAACTCACACAAGCTACAAGAAGAAGAAGAGCTTCGTGTTGACTCGCTACCCGATGATTTTCATGCTCATTTCCACCCGAATCAACCTTTTTCCCTCTTTTCTCTCTTCTTTCTCTCTTCTTTCTCTTCTTGCTGATTTCTCATAAGAGTGGGGAGGATGTGGCTGCCCTCCCCCTCTTAATCTCCCATATTTACAAATCTCCCACTTTATTTCTTTTTCTTCCTTCGTCGGCTCCAAAGAAAATATCCGGGTGTTAATGGTATCAGTAATGAAAAAGAAAAATACCGGTTAGAATTAAGAGGTCCCGGCCTGTATCTATACTTATTGTGAAATTATACTTTCTTAGCACAAAGAAGGAAGAAATGACTAATCTGTAATTACGAAAACGAACCTTAAAATCAATGGATAATTCTGACCCAGATGCATTCTCGAACATGTCGATTGTGGGAAAAATTAAATTAGGGTTAAGAAAACATCACAAATCGACTAAATCAACCACGTTCGGCCTTAGATCTTATAAAGATGCGATGAACCAGTACCTTCTGTTGTAAAATTACCCCTGATCGGTGCAAGCCCGCAGATGTTGTGTACATCGGTTGTTGTGAAATTAGCTGATAGTTTTATGATGCAGAGACCATAGACGGTAGAGGGTTGGTGGGGGTAGACGAGTGATGTCGATCGAAGCAGCAGTTCTCGTGATTGGGTTTGCAACTTTGCGGCCGAAAACACTAGAACTGGGTCGCTTTTGCAGAAAGTTGATTTGGGGGGCTTGTGGTGAGTGTAATATCAATCGGAAGTAGTGGTTCAGTCTGGGTTTTACGAAAGACAGTCAACCTGTATCAGCATACGACTTCTGTCTATTTATTGGCTGCCTTCATGAAGGCCTTGATCTTTTCAAGCTTCTCAGTCGTAGCCTCGATCACCTTGATGCTCCCTAACTCTTTATGACCAATATCACCCCAACAAACAGGTGTCCTACATCTCCTACCGTATAGCATCTGATAAGGTGGTACCAATGTTGGCATGATAGCAATTGTTGTATGAGAACTCAGCTAACGGTAAGTGGTCATCCTAACTTCCCCCAAAATCAATCACACATGCCCGAAGCATGTCCTCCAATGTCTAAATAGTCCTTTCCGACTGACCATCAGTCTAGTGATGATAACCGTGCTAATGTGTAACCTCGTCCCCATTGCATCGTGGAATTTCTTCCAGAATTTGGATGTAAACCGGGTGTCACGATCAAACACAATAGACACCGGCACACCGTGACGAGTCACAATCTCCTTAATGAAAAGATCCGCCAACCTCTCGGATGAATATGTCTCGCGCATCGGTAGGAAGTGAGTACTCTTCGTCAAGCGGTCAACAATCACCCATATAGCATCATACCCTTTCGGAGTACGCGGCAGCTTCGTAATAAAATCCATGGTGATGTGCTCCCACTTCCCATTCTGATATATCCAAAGGATGAATCTTTCCATACGGCTTTTGATGCTCAGCCTTCACTTGCAAACAAGTAAGGCACTTACTCACATACTCCACCACGTCACGCTTCATACCCGGCCACCAATAGTCTTTCTTCATGTTTTGGTACATATTTGTGGCCCCGGGATGAATAGAGAATCGAGTCTTGTGAGCTTCATCCATAATCTTCACCCGTAGATCCCCGAAACATCGAATCCACATTCTTCTAAACCGGGTTCTAACACTAAATATGTTTTCACCCAACTCCGCGACCAAACCTCTCATTCTTTCCGAGTTAAGATGATCTTCTTTTAATGCCTCATATTGAAACTCTTTGACTTGCTTCATCACATCGAAGGTCATGATCAACTGGTACGCTTTCACCCGAATCGGCTCGGGTCTTTCCTTTCGGCTAAGGGCATCCGCTACCACGTTGGCTTTGCCCGGATGCTAATGGATCTCACAATCATAATCTTTTATGAGCTCCAACTATCTTCTCGAAGAAGTACTTCAAGCTCTTGTGGTCAGTGAAAATGGTGCACTTCGTCCCGTAGAGATGGTGCCTCTAAATCTTTAATGCAAAGACCACAGCTGCTAGCTCCAAGTCATGAGTAGGATAGTTAACCTCATGAACTTTCAACTATCAGGATGCATAGGCTATAACCTTTCCTCTCTGTATTAACACGCACCCTAATCCCGAGTAGGAAGCATCAGAATAAACCACCAGATCTTTACTTCCATCGGGTAATGATAATACAGGAGCTTGGGTCAACCTCGCCTTCAATTCCTCAAATGCCTTCTCCTGAGCTTGACCCCACACAAACTTTACATCTTTCCGGGTCAACTTGGTTAGTGGAGAAGCGATCTTGGAAAAGTCTTGGATGAATCTTCTGTAGTAGCCCGCCAAACAAAAGAAACTACGGATCTCGGATGGCGTCTTTGGAGACTTCCATTGCATCACTGCTTCCACCTTTGCCGGATCCACCATAATCCCTTCCGGATTCACCACATGACCCAAGAATTGAACCTCGCGTAACCAGAATGCGCACTTGGAGAATTTGGCATACAACTTCTCCTTTCTCAACGTCTCCAAAACCTCTCGAATATGACCGGCATGCTCTATCTCGCTCTTTGAATAAATCAGAATATCATCAATAAACACAATCACTGACTTATCCAATATTGGCCGACACACTCGGCTCATCAAATCCATAAAAGCAGCTGGCGCATTGGTCAAACCAAAGGACATGACAAGAAACTCGTAATGACCATAGCGCGTGCGAAAAGTTATTTTAGGAATATCCTGCTCTTTCACCTTTAGCTGATGGTAGCCGGATCGAAGATCTATCCTTGAAAACCAACTGGCACCTTGAAGCTGATCAAACAAATCATTAATCCTTGGTAACGGATACTGATTCTTCACTGTCAACTTGTTTAGCTCATGGTAGTCTATACACATCCTCATGCTACCGTCTTTCTTCTTTACGAATAAAACCGGAGCACCATAAGGAGTGATACTCGGTCTAATGAACCCCTTATCAAGCAGCTCTTGCAACTGCTCCATCAACTCTTTCATCTCCGTCGGAGCCAACCGATACAGTGCCTTGGCGACGGGTTGGGCACCCGGTATCATATCAATCTGAAACTTGATCTCTCGGTCAGGTGGCACTCCTGATAAATCTTCTGGGAATCTGGAAAGTCACACACAACCTGAACATCGGATAGTTGTGGTGTTGGCATTTCCACATCCTTTACATAACACAAGTAGGCGCTACATCCACGCCTCATACACCTTCCCGCCACTGCCATTAAGATCAATTTTGGGATCGTCGTGACCCGATCCCCGTACACAGTTACTGAACTCCCGTCAGGCGCTATAAACCGAATCATCTTCTTACGACATACTATATTCGCCTCGAAGTCCGCCAACCAATCCATCCCAAGAACCAAGTCGAAACCACCCAAAGTCATCACGAATGGTCTAACCGGAAATTTATGACCCTCTAATTCCACATCACAACCCTCCATCATCTCGGAAATCCTGGTAGACTCACCTATGGCAGTTTCTACATCAAAGGGTGCGTCAACACGTCTACTACTAACAGGCAATTTAGTACATAAAGTAGTAGAAATAAAACTTCTACTGGCACCCGAATCAAACAACACAGAAGCAAAAGTTTGGTTCACCGGGAACGTACCGGACATAACATCAGGGTCTGTCCTAGCTTCCTCCTGGGTCATTATGAATGCCCTGGCACTCGCCCTCGGTCCTTCTCCTCTGGCTTTCCTCCCCCCGGAACCCTCGGCTCTTGGCTTCCTACAATCTTTACTCATATGACCACTTTCCCCGCAGTTAAAACATTTGCCCCAAGGTAATCCTTTGTGATGTGCCCCGTCTTCCCACATTTGAAGCACACGTTCAATCCCAACCTACATTCCCACGCATGCTCCTTTCCACACTTGCCACACCTCCTCGACCCCGCAGTCGATATGGTCACACGGTGGTCATCCACCCGTGCCTTTTTGTTACCCGTCGAGGCATCACCCCGACCAAACCTATTCCCGTTCCAGTTCTGATCACCACCACCCTTCCTGTTCGCTCCAGTCACCACCACCCCGGAAATGGTGCCAAAATTTGACGTGAGGTCGAAGTCTCAATCAAATTTAAAACCAAATACTACTAATTAGCTAGCGGTAAGTGGGTTATCGAACACAGGGAGTTTGTGGAATATGTGTTAACTCAAACAAATTGTAATTACCTAAATTTAACTAAAATGACAAGAAAGTAAAATTCAATAAGTTGTTGATTTGTTGAATTGGCTTAAAGCAAGAAAACAAAGTAAATTAGTTTGTAAAAATCAGTAATGAGAGATATGTTTCCCTTTGGTATCCGGATTTTAACAAGTGATGATATTGGTGTTAATTGGGAAGAACCACATAGACATGATTCATGAGTGTGTGCTTGTGTGTGATAAAAGAGGACTAAGTACTTGTATTAGCAAGGTTATCTCTCGATAATCAGTATCACTATTGAACCAACCCAACCCTTCCACTAAATCAAGATTTGCCTATGGCATCAAGAACGTATGGCTAAAGTTAAGCAATCAATGAATGACCCATTACACACAATACACAATCATCATGACAAAACAATCACAAGATCAGTTTCATCATCCCATAAATATAAACCACCAACATGATCAAAGTCACAAATCCTTCAAACCAAAAGGAAACACAAAAGGAGACTAGCCACTCATAGTTTCATACATAAAAACAAGGTTCAAGATGGAATCCATAACAATCAAAATGAAATAGCAAGGATCAAAGTACCAAAAGATCTTGTTCTTCAACACCTAAGAGCTCCAAAAATCATCCCAGATCAAGCCAAAAACGTCCACAATGATAATGATGATAAAAACTACTTCATTTGCCCATTAAAATGGACAGTTACAATTTTTACTCGCCCAGCACCATAGCTTACGGTGGCCACAGTAGGCTACGGTGACCAGTAATGCATTACGCCAAGCATCTTCTGCCTTACGGTGCTTTTTCTTCTTCTTACCACCGTAACCTATGGTCCCACCGTAGGTTATGGTCCCACCATAGGTTATGGTCTCACCGTAGGTTATGGTGGACTCTGATGCTTTTTCTTCATTTTATTTCTTTTTGTTTTCTTCTTGGCTCCATTCGTCTACGAATACTTACACGTTCTTGCTCCCTTTTCTTCCTTCGAGTGTACCTGAGATATGGCAACTGTAGTTATCTAATTCAAGACAATTACATGACTAAATATGGGATTAAACACGTTTTTAAATCATAAAAGGGTCGTCCAAAGGACTACCCGTCACCCGTCTAGGCATCACCCCTACCAAACCTTTTCCCGTTCCAGTTCCGATCACCACCACCCTTCCTGTTCGCTTCAGTCACCACCACCCCTCGCTCATCATATAGCCTCCCTGCCAAATCGACCGCTGTCCAAAACGTGCTTGGCCGGGCGACGATCATATGCCTGCGAACATCCACCGGTAAGCCCTGAATGTACCTCTTAATCTTCCGAGACAGAGGCGTCACCTTATCTGGCATGAGACGTGTCATCTTGTTGAACTTCGCGGTGTACTGTTGATGTGTCATGGTTCCCGCCTCCAGCTGCAGGAACTCCCTTTCAACTTTATCCATTTGTCGGTAAGGACAGAACTCCTCAATAACCAACTTCTTCAGTTCAGGCCATCTCATCCTCCTGATAGCCTGCTACCCTCGGCTTGGACTATGTTGTCCCACCAACATAACGCCGAGTCCATAAAAGAATGGACAGCAAACTTCATCTTTTGGTCCTCCCGGCACTCGCTGATGTTCAAACAGCCTCTATTTCTCTCACCCACCAGTGAGCAGCAGCATCAGCACCGTTACCATCAAAAGTAGGGGCTTGCACCTTTGAAATGCCCCATAGTTACAGCCTCGTGCTGACTCCTGCACAGGCTCCTCCTCCTCCTCCTCATTATCGGAGGGAATCGTCTCAGTCTCTGGTTGCTCCCGACCTTCTGAGGATCGTTCCTCTCTTGTCTTTCCCCTTCCCGTACAGCCTTTATTACTTCGGTCACCACAGACGGTAAGATCGTCTGCATGACCTGATGCACCTCTTCAACCACCGCCTCTTTCGCCGAGGCCCTCAAATTTGCACTCTCATCACCACCCTCCGGATGAGGGGTCTCGGGTCCCTCAGGAACCACCTTCTCAACTCTAGGTCTGCCTCTTTTGGGCCGTGATGCAGCACCAAGTCCACCACGTGAGGCTTTGGATGATCTACCACCGGCCATCCTCTATCACACACTGAAAGATTCAAACACCAACACGGTCATTCAAGGGAATAGCTCAGTTTATGTCAAGTATAGTAAGTCCCTAATTACAGTGGCCAGTTGTGATTAGCCACTTACTTTACTCTTTGTACCCGGAGCATTACCTGTCCTGACTCCATCAGTATCTAAATCTACCAGCAACACATAAACCACATAACATGCGTACATAATACCGGTTAACATTAAAAAATACCTGATGGCACGCACCTACTCAGACTGGCATACATTCCCTTTCCGTCCCATTTTCAGTTTAAGTTAAGGTTTATTTTGAAATTTTACCCGTTTCACTTAAACTTTGGCTCTGATACCAACTTGTAAGGCCCCGTCCCCGGGACGCTTACAGCTGGTCATCATCGCACTTAAAACACACCATTATATAATCTTTACTAAAGCCATGCAGTGGAAACTGTGAAATAACTTTTCATTTTACTATAAATGCTTTGCAAAGTAATACAACACTCATTAAAAATATCATTTGTTTGCATTACAATACAAAAGCGTTAAACAAAAGAATGCCATCCCAAAAGAGCTGAGTAGCCGTCCCGTGCCATCCTCAGCAACGTTACCTGCCAACTGGAAACACATAAAAAGTCAGTGTTGCTGAGTGAGTTCTAGTTTTATAATAAAACATACTTTACTTTCATTAAAACCTTTTCTTTACTTTTGTGCTATCACACAGCATACGTACACGTAGACATATCATTATTATCTTCTCTATTCATTCATTCATCATTACATCTTTTCTTGCGCACTAGTTATCTTCCGTACCAATACCATATGCTACACCCCGAACTATTTAGCTACTGGGCCGAAGACTATAAAGAGACAGCTAAACGTGGTGCCACAGTACTAGGGGTAAGCAGTAGAGGTTCTATAATAATGGTCGATCACAAAGAAAGACCCCGATGTGCATCCTTCCGGGGTAGCGAACCCGCACACCATTGGGCTAACACCTTAATTGGCGTGTCCTGATATCCAATGCTCGTAAGACTTTCATTACTTTCATCATTCATTAATGCATGCATTCATTCATCATATTCCTCTTTCATTATCTTTCACTTTACGTTACATAATACTTACGTTTCATTCTTTAACATAGCACGTAAAGCCATGGGAAAGATAAACATACATCATAATAAGGAATATCAATATACACTATAGCATTACTATACAGGGCATTATCATACATACCTAACATATATCATGCATAAACATGCAACATCATCATTATCATGCCCTACATTACTTCTAAGCTCCCCACGGTCATCTTATGTGTACCTACGGGAACTTCCACGTCAAAACTTACATCTGCACTTTCCCCCGAAAGTCAGTACTCTAACTATATTCATCCTCGGGTACAACAGCCTTGTTTGGGTGAATGGGCACCCTTCAGTCGCATGGCCTCCATGCGACTGAACATCATGCGATTGGACCTATGCGAATGAACACCCATGCGGATGAACACCTAATCGTGCGAATGAACACTATGCGAATGGACCTCATGCGATTGAGCACCTATGCGACTGAGCTCTCAGTCGCATGACTCCCCATGCGACTGGACCGCCAGTTGTACGACCGAACCTCAATCGTGCGACTGAACCCCAATTGCCCTCCAGTCGGCCGTATGGCCTCCAGTCGGTCGCCCAGCCCTAACTAGTGCAGAATGCAGTCATCCCGAACCCAATCTGCCATTTTCGACCTCCAAGCTTATTCAAACCCATTCTAAGCCCAAATCAACCATCCTAAACCTTAGGAATGCATACTATGACACCATTCAAGCATACACAAGTCCAAGAACATACTCTAAACGCACCACACGCAATCACACCTAAATGGGTCAAACACACAAACATACAAAAACAGGTTACTATGTGTTCCAGCCCCAAATCAGTTGAAAACGAGTAAAATAGGGGTCCTAGAACTCACACAAGCTACAAGAAGAAGAAGAGCTTCGTGTTGACTTACTACCCGACGATTTTCGTGCTCGTTTCCACCCGAATCAACCTTTTTCCCTCTTTTCTCTCTTATTTCTCTCTTCTTTCTCTTCTTGCTGATTTCTCACACGAGTGGGGAGGATGTGGCTGCCCTCCCCCTCTTAATCTCCCATATTTACAAATCTCCCACTTTATTTCTTTTTTTTCCTTCGTTGACTTCAAAGAAAATATCCGGGTGTTACAGGTAACAGTAATGAAAAAGAAAAATATTGGTCGGAATTAAGAGGTGCCGGCCTGTATCTATACTTATTGTGAAATTATACTTTCTTAGCACAAAGAAGGAAGAAATGACTAATCTGTAATTACGAAAACGAACCTTAAAATCAGGGGATAATTCTGACCCAGATGCATTCTCGAACATGTCGATTGTGGGAAAAAATAAATTAGGGTTAAGAAAACATCACAAATCGACTAAATCAACCACGTTCGGCCTTAGATCTTATAAAGATGCGATGAACCAGTACCTTCTGTTGTAAAATTACCCCTGATCGGTGCAAGCCCGCAGATGTTGTGTGCAGCGGTTGTTGTGAAATTAGCCGATAGTTGTATGATGCAGAGACCACAGACGGTAGAGGGTTGGTGGGGGTAGACGAGTGATGTCGATCGAAGCAGCAGTTCTCGCGATTGGGTTTGCGCCTTTGCGGCCGAAAACACTAGAACTGGGTCCTTTTGCAGAGAGTTGATTTGGGGGGCTTGTGGTGAGTGTAATATCAATCGGAAGTAGTGGTTTAGTCTGGGTTTTATGAAAGAAAGTCAACATGTATAACTCTTAAGCTTTTTAATATAGTGGGCTTTGTGGACTATTTAATTAATTTGATATATAAAAACTTTTAATTGAAGTAAATCAAACTTTATCTAATTCAAAAATATATAAAAAAATGAAATTAATAAAATTGTCTTCTATTTATGTAACACCCGTATTTTTTTTAAATAATAATAAAAGAATAAAAGAGAAAGAAAAAGAAGGAAATGAAAGTCGACTTAAAGCGAAAGGGTTAAAAGTGCCAAAAGTACAAAGTTTATATTTATTTTGAACAAAAAGGTGGCATGGTCGCCCATGTTGTCTGCACATCCTTTCCATTCTACATTTTAGAGAGAGAAAGAGCAGAAGCTCTTGGATATTTGAAGAACAAGAAGAAGAAGTCGAATTTAAGGTAAAGTTTAGTGTTTTTAAGTTGTTCTTGGCTAGAACTAGCCTCGGTTGTATGCTTATGGGTGTTTATATGTGTTCGAATATGTGTTTAGTGGGTTTTTAGGTGTGCGAACTCATTGCAAGCGGGTTGGAAAGGAAGAAACACCCAAGTTGCATCAGGTGAGTTTCTAGACCCCAGTTTTTTTACTTGTTTTAAACTATCTTTGGGGCTGAAAATGTAAGAAAATGGTTTTTATAATGTTCACGTATGTTTACCCGTATGCATTGTGCATGTTATATGTGGATTTTGAAATGCTTATAGGTTATTCATGTTTAGAACAGGCATATTAATCTTAGAACAGTTGGGTTTGATGTTTGGGTTGAAAACATACTGGAAATACGTTTGAACAGAAGGTCCATAGGCCTAGATAAGGCTCATGAGCCTCAACAGTGCTCATGTGCCTGAAAATGACTTAGAAAAGTTAGGTAAGGTCATGTGCCCAAACAGGGCTCTTGCGCCTGAAAAATAGGCTTAAAAGCCTAAGTGTGAGATGATGTGCCCAAATAGTAACCTCATGTGCCCAAAACTTGCCTTAGAAATATTCCAAGTAGGTTCTTACGCCCACACAGGGCTCATGTGCCCAAACAGTAACCTCATATGCCATAACAGTGCTCATGCGCCTGAATAGCTCAGGCGCCTAGAGTGAAAATGTTTCTAAGTGTAGGCTGGTGAGCCTACATAGTGATGAAAAGCCTGAACAGGGCTCATGCGCCCAAATAGTTCTCATGCGCCCAAACACTTAGAAATTTTTACAGAATTTTCTGGGAGTCAGTGCTTTAGGGTTTTGACCGAGGTTGACTAAGGGCTTATTAATGATGATGTTCCATGCATGATATGATTACTTATGATTGTTCCTTATTATAGTTATTGCTACTACTATTATTACTTATAGTATGTGACTTTACGTGGTATGTTATTATCGTAACGTAAAGTATATCATAATAATAAAGTGAAGCAACAATAAAGAAAAGAAGAGGAACATTAATAAAATGTTAACAAGTCTTGCAAGCTTATAGGAGGGACATGACCGTGTTGTCATTAGCTCAACTGTGTTGCGGGTTAGCTACCCTTTATGCACACAGGGTCAATCAATTGAGATTGGCAGGACCTTTGTAGTGTGCCCTGGGTGATTGGGTCGGCCTTGTACATAGTACACACAGCCCTTTCGAGGGATACAGTTGACCCTTTCGGGGGATACAGTTGACCCTTTCAGGGGATATAGTTGACCCTTTCGAGGGATACAGTTGACCCTTTCAAGGGATATAGATGGCCCATCACCCGTTTTCCATCGCGCATATAGTTGGGGCATTACGCATTGGTCCATACAGACAGTGAAACATAAAGTTAAAAGTTTACAGATAAGGCATACAGTACGGAGAACGAACAATATTTATTCATACAGTTAATGCGTGCTCGCATATACAGTACAGAGTTGTATTTTACAGAAAGAGTATTTTCATATACTACATATAGAAAGTATTTTATTACGTATAAAACTAGAGCTCACTCAGCAACGCTGACTTTTATACATTTTCAGTTGGCAGGTAATTATTGCTGAAGATGGCACGAGGGTGAAGCTACTCGGCAGGGAAAGACTGGCATCCATTCTTAATAGAAGTCACTGTTGCTTTGTAATGCAGTTAAATTATTCTTTTGTAAACTGATTAAACCAAGGTGTATTGCTTAGCAACAGTGTTTATAATGAAATGAATGGCTTTTGTTAAATTAATTCCGCTGCTTAAATTTGTAAACCTATAATGTTTATTTTAATTACTGCTGTGAATGACCAACTGTGAGGTGCCCGGGATCGGGGCCTTACAAGTTGGTATCAGAGCCAACGTTTAAGTGAAATGGGTAAAATATTTTCAAAAGAAACCTAAACTTAAACTGAAAATGGGACAGAAGGAGGGATGTCAGCCCGAGTAGCTACGTGCCATCAGGTATTTCTTTTCTTAAAGATAACCAGAATTATGTGCGTGTGCTATTTGGCTTATGTGCTCTTAGTAGATTTAGATACTAATGTAGCCAGGATAGGAAATGCTTGGGGTGTGAAGAGTAAAGTAAGTGGTTAATCACAACTGGCCACTGTAATTAGGGACTTACTATACTTGACATAAACTGAGCTATTACCTTGAATGATTGTGTTAGTGTTTAAATCTTATAAGCTTAGGAAATGGCTGGGAAGAAATCTTCCAAGGCTTCTAGAGGAAGAGGTCGACCGCGTGCGACTAGGAGTAGTGCTAAGGCTCCTGAGACGACTCATGGAAACCCTGAGGTTCATGGCTGGAGTGAAGGAAACAAGAATGCCAGCCTGAATGCCTCAGCTCGGGAGGCGATTGCTGACGAGGTGCACCAGGTCATGCAGACAGTCTTACCGTCTGTGGTGACTAGAGTTATTAGAGCTGTGAGGAACGAGGAAAGAAAAGAGAAGGATGACAGAAAAGGATCAACTGGGAAGGAAAGTAAGGGAGAGGAGGAACGGCTGGAGCCGGAGACAGTATTGTCCGATGATGAGGAGGACGATTCGGTAGGGGTGACGGCTAAGGGGTGCAACTATGGGGCATTTCAGAGGTGTAGGCCCCCGACCTTCGACGGCAATGGGAATGCTGTTGCCGCTTACCGTTGGGTGAGGGAGATGGAAGCGGTACTCGAGATCAGCGAGTGCCAAGAGGATCAGAAGGTGAAGTTTGCCACCCACTCCTTTACTGACTCAGCACCATGTTGGTAGGACAACATCATCCAAGCTGAGGGTACAAGGACCATCAGGGAAAATGCGATGGAAAGAGTTGAAGAAGCTGGTAATCGAGGAGTTTTGTCCTCATCGGGAACTGGACAGGATCGAGAGGGAGTTCCTGCAACTCGAGGCGGGAACCATGACCCACCAGCAGTACAACACCAAATTCAATGAGATGGCGAGACTGGTGCCGGATCAAGTGACGCCGGTGTCTCGAAAGATTAACCGGTACATTCCGGGACTGCCAGCTGACATTCGCAGGCACTTGATCGCTGCTCGACCAAGCACCTTTAGGTGGGCAGTGGATTTGGCTGGGAGGCTCTATGATGAGAGGGAAGTAACGGTGGTGGAGGTGAAGAAAGCTGGTGGTGGTGACCGGAATTGGAATGGGAAGAGGTTTAGGCGGGGTGGTTTCACCCCGAACAACAAGAAGATGAGAATGGATGACCGTAGGGTGGGGTCGTCAAGCTCTGGACCCAAGAGGTGTGGCAAATGCGGAATGGAGCATACTGATGAGTGCAGAATGTGGATGAACGTATGCTTCAGGTGTGGCCAGCCTGGCCATATCGCTAGAGACTGTAAGAAGCCAAGGGTGGAGAGCTCGGGAGCGGGGAATAAGAAGCCGGAAGAAGGAGGGCAGAGGGCAGGTGCTAGAGCTTACATTATGACCCGGGAGGAAGCCAGAGCTGATCGCGATATTGTGTTAGGTATGTTCCTAGTAAACCAAACTTATGCCTCTGTATTGTTTGATTCTGGTGCTAGACGGAGTTTTATTTCTGATACTTTCTCTGCTAAGTTGCCCGTTAGTAGTAGAAAGATAAGTGCACCAGTCGATGTAGAAACTGCTATCGGTAAGTCCACTAGAATTATTGATGTGGTAGAAGACTGTGTCATAGAATTAGAAGGTCATAGGTTTGCTGCTAGGTTACATGTGATGCCCCTAGGTGGATTTGATGTGGTACTAGGGATGGATTGGTTAGCAATCTATGAAGCGAATATCGTATGTCATAAGAAGATGATTAAACTGACGGCGCCTGACGGAAGTCCGGTGACAATATACGGCGATCGGGTTACGACGATTTCGAAAGTGATTTCGATGGCGGTGGCGGGAAAGTGCATGAGGCGTTGATGTAGCGCTTATTTGGCCTACGTGAAAGATGTGGACACGCAGACACCCCAATTGTCCGATGTACCGGTGGTGTGTGACTTTCCCGATGTATTTCCAAAAGACCTATCAGGTGTGCCACCGGATCGTGAAATCAAATTTCACATTAACTTGATACCTGGTGCCCAACCTGTTGCTAAGGCACCGTATCGATTAGCTCCGACTGAGATGAAGGAGTTAATGGAGCAACTACAAGAATTGCTCGATAAAGGTTTCATCAGACCAAGTATCTCTCCTTGGGGTGCTCTGGTCTTATTCGTGAAAAAGAAGGACGGTAGCATGAGAATGTGTATCGACTATCGTGAGTTGAACAAATTGACGATAAAGAATCGGTATCCGTTACCGAGGATTGACGACTTGTTCGACCAGCTCCAGGGTGCCAGTTGGTTCTCGAGAATAGATCTTAGATCTGGCTACCATCAATTGAAAGTGAAGGAGCAGGACATTCCTAAAACAGCCTTTCGTACACGCTATGGTCACTACGAGTTTCTCGTCATGTCTTTTGGGTTGACCAATATGCCAGCTGCTTTTATGGATTTGATGAATCGAGTGTGCCGGCCGATGTTGGATAAATAAGTGATTGTGTTTATCGATGATATCTTGATCTATTTAAGGAGCGAAGAAGAGCATGCCGGTCATATTCGGGAAGTGTTGGAGACTTTGAGAAAAGAGAAACTGTATGCTAAGTTCTCCAAGTGTGCTTTCCGGCTACGCGAGGTGCAATTTCTGGGTCACGTGGTAAATGCGGAGGGAATCATGGTGGACCCAGCAAAGGTTGAGGCTGTGATGCAATGGAAGTCACCAAAGAAGCCATCCGAGATTCGTAGCTTCTTGGGATTGGCGGGCTACTATAGAAGATTTATTCAAGACTTCCCCAAGATAGCCTCACCTTTGACTAAGTTGACCTGCAAGGACGTGAAGTTTGTGTGGGTCGAGAGCAGGAGAGTGCCTTTGAGGAGTTGAAGATGAGACTAACACAAGCTCCTGTCTTGACATTACCCGAGGGGAGTGAAGACTTAGTGGTATATTCGGATGCATCCTACTCTGGGCTAGGTTGTGTGTTGATGCAACGTGGAAGGGTAATAGCTTATGCATCTCGACAACTGAAAACCCACGAAGCCAACTATCCCACGCACGATCTAGAATTAGCCGCGGTGGTTTTCGTATTGAAGATTTGGCGGCACTATCTATACGGGACTAAGTGCACCATCTTCACAGACCATAAAAGCTTGAAGTACTTCTTCGAGCAGAAGGACCTAAACATGAGGCAGAGGCAATGGTTGGAGCTCATAAAGGATTATGATTGCGAAATCCATTACCATCCGGGCAAGGCCAACGTGGTGGCAGATGCCCTTAGCCGGAAGGAGAGACCCGAGCCGATTCGGTTGAAGGCTTATCAGTTAATCATGACCTCCGTCGTGATGACACAGGTTAAGGAGTTTCAAGACGAGGCTTTGAAAGAAGATCGTCTTAACTCCGAAAAGATGAGAGGTCTAGTTACGGAATTGGGTGAGAACACTCTTGGTGTTAAGACCCGATTCGGGCGAATGTGGATTCCTCGATACGGGGATCTACATGGAAAGATTATGGACAGGACCCATAAGACTCGATACTCCATTCATCCCGGTGCTACCAAGATGTATCACGATATGAAGAAAGATTACTGGTGGTCGGGCATGAAACGTGACGTGGCGAAGTACGTGAGTAAGTGCCTTACTTGCCTACAAGTGAAGGCGGAACATCAGAAACCATACGGGAAGATCCAACCGTTGGACATACCTGAATGGAAGTGGGAGCACATCACCATGGACTTCATTACTAAGCTGCCTCGCACGTCGAGGGGATATGATACTATCTGGGTGATTGTCGACCGACTAACAAAGAGTGCTCACTTCCTACCGATCTGAGAGACGTATTCTTCTGAGAGGCTCGCGGATCTATTCATCAAGAAGATTGTGGCTCGTCATGGTGTGCCGGTGTCCATTGTGTCGGATCGTGACACCCGGTTTACATCAAAGTTTTGGAGGAGATTCCATGATGCAATGGGGACGAGGCTACACATTAGTACAGCATATCATCCTCAAACTGATGGTCAGTCAGAAAGGACCATTCAGACACTGGAAGACATGCACCTGGCATGCGTGATTGATTTTGGAGGAAGTTGGGATGACCACTTACCGTTAGCTGAATTCTCGTACAACAATAGCTATCATGCCAGCATTGGTATGCCAGCATATGAGATGCTATACGGTAGAAGATGTAGGACGCCCGTATGTTGGGGAGACATTGGGCAGAAAGAATTGGGGAGCGTCGAGGTAATCGAAGCTACGACTGAGAAGCTTGAGAAGATTAAGGCCTTCATGAAGGCAGCTAAAGATAGACAAAAATCATATGCCAATAAACGACGTAGACCAATTGAGTTCCAGGTGGGTGACCGGGTTATGTTGAAGGTCTCACCTTGGAAGGGTATTATCAGATTCAGGAAGCGGGGCAAGTTGAGCCCAAGATATATAGGCCCTTTCCGAATCATTGCTCGAGTAGGAGAGGTGGCTTATAGACTGGAGTTACCGGATGAGTTAAGTGGAATTCACCCGACATTCCATGTATCTCATCTACGGAAGTGTTTAGCAGACGAGGATATGATTGTACCACTGGAGGACATCGAAGTAGATGAGCGACTAAATTACGTGGAGCAACCGGTGGTGATCATTGATCGTAAGGAGAAGATGTTAAGGAATAAAGTGGTTCCTCTTGTGCGTGTACAGTGGAAGCACAAAAAGGGATCCGAGTCTACGTGGGAGACTGAAGAGGAAATGAGACAACGTTACCCACATCTATTTGAGGAATAACAGGTTTCGGGTACGAAACCTATATAAGAGGGGTGGACTTGTAACACCCGTATTTTTTTTAAAAAAATAATAATAATAAAAGAATAAAAGAGAAAGAAAAAGAAGGAAATGACAGTCAACTTAAAGTGAAAGGGTTAAAAGTGCCAAAAGTACAAAGTTTATATTTATTTAAACAAAAAGGTGGCATGGTCGCCCGTGTTGTCTGCACATCCTTTCCATTCGACATTTTAGAGAGAGAAAGAGCAGAAGTTCTCGGATATTTTAAGAACAAGAAGAAGAAGTCGAATTTAAGGTAAAGTTTAGTGTTTTTAAGTTGTTCTTGTCTAGAACTAGCCTCGGTTGTATGCTTATGGGTGTTTATATGTGTTCGAATATGTGTTTAGTGGGTTTTTAGGTGTGCGAACTCATTACAAGCGGGTTGGAAAGGAAGAAACACCCAAGTTGTATCAGGTGAGTTTCTAGACCCCGGTTTTTTTTTACTTGTTTTAAACTATCTTTGGGGCTGAAAATGTAAGAAAATGGTTTTTATAATGTTCATGTATGTTTACCCGTATGCATTGTGCATGTTATATGTGGATGTGCTCATGCGCCTGAAAATGACTTAGAAAAGTTAGGTAAGGTCATGTGCCCAAACAGGGCTCTTGCGCCTAAAAAATAGGCTTAAAAGCCTAAGTGTGAGATGATGTGCCCAAACAGTAACCTCATGTGCCCAAAACTTGCCTTAGAAATATTCCAAGTAGGTTCTTACGCCCACACAGGGCTCATGTGCCCAAACAGTAACCTCATATGCCCCGACAGTGCTCATGCGCCAGAAAAGCTCAGGCGCCTAAAGTGAAATTGTTTCTAAGTGTAGGCTGGTGAGCCTACATAGCGATGAAAAGCCTGAACAGGGCTCATGCGCCCAAATAGTTCTCATGCGCCCAAATAGTTCTCATGCGCCCAAACACTTAAAAACTTTTACAGAATTTTCTGGGAGTCAGTGCTTTAGGGTTTTGACCGAGGTTGACTAAGGCTTATTAATGATGATGTTCCATGCATGATATGATTACTTATGATTGTTCCTTATTATAGTTATTGCTACTGCTATTATTACTTATAGTATGTGACTTTACGTGGTATGTTATTATCGTAACGTAAAGTATATCGTAATAATAAAGTGAAACATCAATAAAGAAAAGAAGATGAACATTAATAAAATGTTAACAAGTCTTGCAAGCTTATAGGAGGGACACGACCATGTTGTCGTTAGCTCAACTGTGTTGCTGGTTACATACCCTTTATGCACACAGGGTCAATCAATTGAGATTGGCAGGACCTTTGTAGCGTGCCCTGGGTGATTGGGTCGGCCTTGTACATAGTACACACAGCCCTTTTGAGGGATACAGTTGACCCTTTCGAGGGATATAGTTGACCCTTTCGAGGGATATAGTTGACCCTTTCGAGGGATATAGATGGCCCATCACCCGTTTTTCATCGCGCATATAGTTGGGGCATTGCGCATTGGTCCATACAGACAGTGAAACATAAAGTTAAAAGTTTACAGACAAGGCATACAGTACAGAGAGCGAAAAATATTTGTTCATACAGTTAATGCGTGCTCGCATATACAGTACAGAGTTGTATTTTACAGAAAGAGTATTTCCATATACTACATATAGAAAGTATTTTATTACGTATAAAACTAGAGCTCACTCAGCAACGTTGACTTTTATATATTTTCAGTTGGCAGGTAATTATTGCTGAGGATGGCACGAGGGTGAAGCTACTCGGCAGGGAAAGACTGGCATCCATTCTTAATAGAAGTCACTGTTGCTTTGTAATGCAGTTAAATTATTCTTTTGTAAACTGATTAAACCAAGGTGTATTGCTTAGCAACAGTGTTTATAATGAAATGAATGGCTTTTGTTAAATTAATCCGCTGCTTAAATTTGTAAACCTATAATGTTTATTTTAATTACTGCTGTGAATGACCAACTGTGAGGTGCCCGGGATCGGGGCCTTACAATTTATAAAGTATAATATTGATATGTTTTCGTGTAAGGCCCCGATCCCGGGCACCTCACAGTTGGTCGTCATCACCCATAAAACATACATTTAATATAACTTAATAAAAACTATGCAGCGGAAACTTTAAATTTTACTATAAATGCTTTTGTAAAGTAATACAACCCCTGTTACAAAATATCATTTGTTTGCATTACAATACAAAAACATTATCAAAAGAATGCCATCCCAAAAGAGCTGAGTAGCCGCCTCGTGCCATCCTCAGCAACACTACCTGCCAACTGGAAAATACATAAAAGTCAGCGTTGCTGAGTGAGTTCTAGTTTTGTATTAAAACATACCTTTACTTAAAAGTATTCTTTTGTGCATGCGTTCATACATCATACGTACACAGAGATAATATTCGTTATTATCTTCATCATTCGTTATTCATCATTATTTTTAACATCTCGTATGGATTCTGTCAGGCTTTACCCACTTCATAGCACTCGGCTATGATTACTGTGGTCGAATGACACGAATCCCGTTCATACTTACTTGCACGCATTGAAAGGTTAATTGTACCAATACCCTATGCTACACCCCGAACGTTATTAGCTACCGGGCCGAAGTCAACATATGAACAACAAAACGTATGCCCGGTACTAGAGGTAAGCGGTAGAGGTACCATGACCATGGTCAATCACATAGAAGGACCAATCGCGTTATTCAATGCTTGCAAGACATAATTCGTTCGTTCATTAATGCATGTATTCATCATCGTTCTTCTTTTCATTCATTCGTTAATACATGCATTCGTCATCATGTTCCTCTTTCATTATCTTTCACTTTACGATACGTAATACTTCATTAATTCATTTCTCGTTATTCGTAAAGTTTCAGAAAGATAAGCATACAAAATTATCAGGAACACACATCATACATACTCATCATACGTTCATCATCATGCATTCATCATCATACATTCATCATCATGCATTCATCATCATACATAGCATCATACCTTAACAATATTTTAATAATATTGTTAACAGTAATATACTAATAATAATATTAGTAACAATTAGGGTTAATCATACTCACCATTATATGCATGAGACATCATCATTTATTAACCCTAGTCAACCCTGGTCAAACCTCGAACTTCGGGCTTACTGGAAATTTCCTGAAAATTTCTAAGTGTCTAGGCGTTTTAGCACTATTGGGCGTATAAGCCCTCTGGGCGTATGAGCACTATTAGCCGTATGAGCACTGCTGAACTTTTCACTTAACACTTAGATTTATCAACTGGTCATACGACCACACTGTTGGTCGTATGACCACTGCTGGTCGTACCACCCCTGGACTTGGGAACGTATTTGGATCATACGACCACTGTTGGTCGTATGAGTCTATACTTAGAAAATTTCCACATGATCATACGACCACTGTTGGTCGTATGAGTCCTATGGGCCTCATACTTAGAAAATATCACATATTCATACGACCACTGTTGGTCGTATGAGTCCTATTGGGCTCAACACTTAGAAAAATATTCTGGTCATACGACCACACTGTTGGTCGTATGACCACTAGTGGACTTACCAACTTTTGCTTATTTATTCTAAGTCCTATTTTCAGACACATTAGCATCCTACTCATATGTCTAATTCATAATTCAGGTCCAAAACATCATAATGCCTAGTTCTAAATATATGCACATAATTCTAGGCATAAATCTAACATAAACATAAACATACATACAATTATTTCATACGGGTATCAACCCACAATTTTATAAAAAACATATTTACATGCATTTCCAGCCCCAAAACATTTAAAAACAGTAAAACGGGGTCTAGAACTCACCTTAATTTGTCTTCGGGTTTTGGACGCCCTTTCCTTGAACTTCTCAGTCGTTTATACACCTAAAACACACACACAGAGCAACCCGAACACACTAGTCACATTTATATGCTCATGTATGGTTCTAGAATCGTCCTAACATCATGAATTCGGGATTTCTTACCAAACACTTCGAATTTCTCAGATCCTTCTTCAAAATTCCGATGGTTTTCTGCTCCTGCTACTTTCTCTCTCTAAAAAGTTCGAATGAAGTGAAATGCAGACAACATGGGTGGCCATACCACCTTTTGTACAAAGAATTAATAGAAAGTTTGCCCATTTGACACTTTTGGCCCTTAAACAAAAGTAACTTTTGTTCTTCTTTCCTTTCTCTTTCTATTTTATTCTTTTAATTTCTTTAATAAGAATTTACGGGTGTTACAAGTCCACCCCCCTTATATAGGTTTCGTCCCCGAAACCTGTTATTCCTCAAACAGATGTGGGTAGTGTTGTCTCATCTCTTCTTCAGTCTCCCACGTAGACTCGGATCCCTTCCTGTGCTTCCACTGTACACGCACAAGAGGAACCACTTTATTCCTCAACCTCTTTTCTTTACGATCAATGATTGCCACTGGTTGCTCCACGTAGTTGAGCCGTTCGTCTACTTCAATATCCTCCAGTGGTACAACCATGTCTTCATCAGCCAAGCACTTCCTCAGATGGGATACATGGAATGTGGGATGAATTCCACTTAACTCATCCGGCAGTTCAAGTCGATAGGCCACCTCTCCTACTCGTGCGATAATTCGGAAAGGTCCTATGTATCTCGGGCTTAGCTTACCTCGTTTCCTGAATCTAATGATTCCTTTCCAAGGTGAGACCTTCAACATAACTCGGTCACCAACCTTGAACTCTATCGGTCTACGCCTCTTGTCAGCATACGACTTTTGTCTATCTTTCGCCGCCTTCATGAAGGCTTTGATCTTTTCTAATTTCTCAGTCGTAGCTTCGACCACCTCAACACCTCCTAACTCTTTCTGCCCAATGTCTCCCCAGCATACGGGCGTCCTACATCTCCTACCGTATAGCATCTCGTAAGGTGGCATGCCAATGCTGGCGTGATAACTATTGTTGTACGAGAATTCTGCTAACGGCAGGTGATTGTCCCAACTTCCTCCAAAGTCAATCACGCACGCCCGAAGCATGTCTTCGAGTGTTTGGATTGTCCTCTCAGACTGACCGTCTGTCTGAGGGTGATATGCTGTACTAATGTGTAGTCTCGTCCCCATCGCATCATGAAATCTCTTCCAAAACTTGGAGGTAAACTGGGTGTCACGATCAGACACGATAGACACCGGCACACCGTGACGAGCTACAATTTCTTTGATGAACAGATCCGCCAATCTTTCGGATGAGTACGTTTCACGGATCGGTAGGAAGTGGGCACTCTTCGTCAGGCGGTCAACTATCACCCATATTGCATCATACCCTTTAGGGGTACGTGGTAACTTCGTGATGAAATCCATGGTGATATGCTCCCACTTCCACTCGGGTATATCCAACGGTTGGATCTTCCCGTAGGGCTTCTGGTGTTCCGCCTTCACTTGTAAACAAGTCAGGCACTTACTTACGTACTCCACTACGTCGCGTTTCATACCCGGCCACCAGTAATCCTTCTTCATATCGTGGTACATTTTGGTAGCACCGGGGTGAATGGAGTATCGGGTCTTATGGGCCTCATCCATAATTCTACCTCGTAGATCCCGTATCGAGGAATCCATATTCGCCCAAATCGGGTCTTAACACCTAGAGTGTTCTTGCCCAATTCTGTAACTAGACCTCTCATCCTTTTGGAGTTAAGACGATCTTCTTTCAAAGCCTCGACTTGAAACTCCTTAACCTGAGTCATTACATCTGAGGTCATAATTAGCTGATATGCCTTTACCCGGATCGGCTCAGGCCTTTCTTTTCGGCTAAGGGCATCAGCCACCATGTTGGCTTTGCCCGGGTGGTAATGGATCTCACAATCATAATCTTTTATCAGTTCCAACCACCGTCTCTGCCTCATGTTTAGATCCTTCTGCTCGAAGAAGTACTTCAAGCTTTTGTGGTCAGTGAAGATTGTGCACTTCGTCCCGTATAGATAGTGCCGCCAAATCTTCAACGCAAAAACCACCGCGGCTAATTCTAGATCGTGTGTGGGATAGTTGACTTCGTGGGTTTTCAGTTGTCGAGATGCGTAGGCTATCACCTTTCCACGTTGCATCAACACAAAACCTAGCCCAGAATAAGATGCATCCGAATAGACCACTAAGTCTTCACTTCCCTCAGGCAAAGTCAAGACAGGAGCTTGTGTTAGTCTCGTCTTCAACTCCTCAAAAGCCATCTCCTGCTCTCGACCCCACACGAATTTTACGTCCTTACGAGTCAATTTTGTCAAAGGTGAGGCGATCTTTGAAAAGTCTTGAATGAATCTTCTATAATAGCCCGCCAATCCCAGGAAGCTACGAATCTCGGATGGCGTCTTTGGTGATTTCCATTGCATCACAGCCTCAACCTTTGCTGGGTCCACCATTATTCCTTCTGCATTCACTACGTGACCCAGAAATTGCACCTCGCGTAACCAAAAGGCGCACTTGGAGAACTTGGCGTACAATTTCTCCCTTCTCAACGTTTCCAGCACTTCCCGAATATGCCCGGCATGCTCTTTTTCGCTCCTTGAATAAATCAAAATATCATCGATGAATACAATTACTGATTTATCCAACATTGGTCGGCACACTCGGTTCATCAAATCCATAAAAGCAGCCGGCGCATTGGTCAACCCAAAAGACATGACGAGAAACTCGTAGTGACCATAGCGCGTACGAAAGGCTGTTTTAGGGATATCTTGTTCCTTCACCTTTAGTTGATGGTAACCCGAACGAAGATCTATCCTTGAAAACCAACTGGCACCCTGAAGTTGATCAAACAAGTCATCGATCCTTGGTAAGGGGTATCTGTTCTTCACCGTCAGCTTATTCAGCTCGCGGTAGTCGATGCACATCCTCATACTACCATCCTTCTTCTTTACGAACAGAACCGGAGCACCCCAAGGTGAGATACTCGGTCGGATAAACCCCTTATCCAGCAGCTCCTGTAACTGCTCCATCAACTCTTTCATTTCCGTCGGAGCCAAGCGATACGGTGCTTTTGCGACAGGTTGGGCACCCAGTATCAGGTCGATCTGGAATTCGATCTCTCGGTCAGGTGGCAATCCCGATAAGTCTTCGGGAAACACGTCTGGAAAGTCACACACCACTGGCACATCGCATAGCTGTGGTGTTGGCGTCTCTACATTCTTTACATAACATAAGTAGGCGCTACATCCGCGCCTCATACACTTCCCCGCCACCGCCATCGAGATCACCTTCGGAATCGTCGTAACTCGATCGCCATAAATTGTCACCGGACTTCCGTCGGTCGCCGTCAGTCTAATCATCTTCTTTCGGCACACGATATTCGCTTCGTAGGTTGCTAACCAGTCCATCCCTAACACTACATCAAATCCTCCTAGGGGCATCACATGTAATCTAGCAGCAAACCTATGACCTTCTAACTCTATGGTACAGTCCTCTATCACATCAGTAACTCTAGTGGACTTACCAATAGCAGTTTCTACATAAAAAGGCTCACTAATGCCTTTGCTACTAACAGGCAATTTAGCACAGAAAGTAGCAGAAATGAAACTCCTACTAGCACCAGAGTCAAATAACACAGAAGCAAGAGTTTGATTTACTAGAAACGTACCTGACACCACATCGGGGTCCGTCCTAGCCTCTTCCTGCGTCATGGTGAAAGTCCTAGCCTTTGCCCTTGGTGCTTCTCCTCCCGTCTTCTTCTCCCCCGAGCCCTCAGCCCTCGGCTTCTTGCAATCTCTGCTCATATGACCACTTTCCCCACAGTTAAAACACTTGCCCATCCGACAATCCTTGGCCATATGTCCAGTCCTCCCACACTTGAAGCAGATGTTGTATCCCCACTTGCACTCCCCTGAGTGCTCCTTTCCACACTTACCACACTTCTTCACCCCAGCTCCAGACACGACCACTCGGCGGTCATCCACCCTTGCTTTCTTGTTGTTTGTCGAAGTGTCACCCCGACCAAATCTCTTCCCCTGCCAGTTCTTCTCTCCACTCCCTTTCTTGCTTCCCTCAGCCTTCACCAAAGCAGCACGTTCATCGAATAACCTTCCCGCCAAATCCACTGCCGACCTGAAAGTGCTTGGTCGAGCAGAAATCAAGTGCCAACGAATTTCAGCCGGCAGTCCTTGAATATACCGGTTGATCTTTCGAGACACCGGCGTCACCTGCTCCGGCACCAACAGCGCCAACTCGTTAAACTTGGTGGTATATTGTTGGTGGGTCATGGTCCCTGCCTCCAGCTGCAGGAACTCCCTTTCTATCCTATCCATTTCCCGACGGGGACTGAATTCCTCGATCACCAGCCTTTTCAACTCAGCCCACTTCATCTTCCCTATAGCCCTGCTACCCTCGGCTTGGACTATATTCTTCCACCAGCATAAGGCCGGCCCTGTAAAAGAGTGGGTAGCAAACTTCACCTTTTGTCCTCCTGGCAATCACTAATATCGAGGACAGCTTCCATTTCCATCACCCATTGGTGAGCATCAGTAGCAGTACCAGACCCATCAAAAGTTGGGGGTTTGCACCTCATGAATGCCCCGTAGTTACAACCCCGGGCGGTCTCCCGTAACTGTTCTTCTTCCTCTTCCTCTTCATCATCAGATAGTACCGTCTCTGCTTCCGTCCGTTGTTGTCTACTTGAGGACCGATTCCTCCCTCGTCTATCGTCTTCACGTACTGCCTTTATCACTTCAGTCACTACAGACGGTAAGATCGTCTGCATGACTTGGTGCACCTCCTCGATCACCGTCTCTTTCACCGAGGCTCTCACACTATCGCTCTCATCCACTCCCCCCGAGGGAGTAGTATTAGGTCCTTCGGGAACCTTCTTCTCTTGTCTAGGCCTACCTCTTGTGGCTCGTGGTTCCACACCACTTCCGCCACTGCCTCCACCAATTGGGGCTTTAGATGATCTACCACCGACCATCTTCTATCACACTGAAAGATTTAAACACCAACACGGTCATTCAAGGAAATCGCTCAGTTTATGTTAAGTACAGTAAGTTACTAATTACAGTGGCCAGTTGTGATTAGTCACTTACTCTACTCTTCGCACCCCAAGCATTACCCTTCCTGACTACATTAGCATCTCAGTCTAACAGTACACATAATTCACATTTCACACGCACATACTTTGGTTAACTTTAAGAAAATACCTGATGGCACGCAGCTACTCAGATGGCATTCTCATTCCCCCTGTCCCATTCTCAGTTTAAGTTTAGGTTTATTATGAAAATTTATCCGTTTTACTTAAACTTTTGCTCTGATACCAACTTGTAAGGCCCCGATCCCGGGCACCTCACAGTTGGTCGTCATCACCCATAAAACATACATTTAATATAACTTAATAAAAACTATGCAGGGGAAACTTTAAATTTTACTATAAATGCTTTTGTAAAGTAATACAACCCCTGTTACAAAATATCATTTGTTTGCATTACAATACAAAAACATTATCAAAAGAATGCCATCCCAAAATAGCTGAGTAGCCGCCTCGTGCCATCCTCAGCAACACTACCTGCCAACTGGAAAATACATAAAAGTCAGCGTTGCTGAGTGAGTTCTAGTTTTGTATTAAAACATACCTTTACTTAAAAGTATTCTTTTGTGCATGCGTTCATACATCATACGTACACAGAGATAATATTCGTTATTATCTTCATCATTCGTTATTCATCGTTATTTTTAACATCTCGTATGGATTCTGTCAGGCTTTACCCACTTCATAGCACTCGGCTATGATTACTGTGGTCGAATGACACGAATCCGTTCATACTTACTTGCACGCATTGAAAGGTTAATTGTACCAATACCCTATGCTACACCCCGAACGTTATTAGCTACCGGGCCGAAGTCAACATATGAACAACAAAACGTATGCCCGGTACTAGAGGTAAGCGGTAGAGGTACCATGACCATGGTCAATCACATAGAAGGACCAATCGCGTTATTCAATGCTTGCAAGACATAATTCGTTCGTTCATTAATGCATGTATTCATCATCGTTCTTCTTTTCATTCATTCGTTAATACATGCATTCGTCATCATGTTCCTCTTTCATTATCTTTCACTTTACGATACGTAATACTTCATTAATTCATTTCTCGTTATTCGTAAAGTTTCAGAAAGATAAGCATACAAAATTATCAGGAACACACATCATACATACTCGTCATACGTTCATCATCATGCATTCATCATCATACATTCATCATCATGCATTCATCATCATACATAGCATCATACCTTAACAATATTTTAATAATATTGTTAACAGTAATATACTAATAATAATATTAGTAACAATTAGGGTTAATCATACTCACCATTATATGCATGAGACATCATCATTTATTAACCCTAGTCAACCCTGGTCAAACCTCGAACTTCGGGCTTACTGGAAATTTCCTGAAAATTTCTAAGTGTCTAGGCGTTTTAGCACTATTGGGCGTATAAGCCCTCTGGGCGTATGAGCACTATTAGCCGTATGAGCACTGCTGGACTTTTCACTTAACACTTAGATTTATCAACTGGTCATACGACCACACTGTTGGTCGTATGACCACTGCTGGTCGTACCACCCCTGGACTTGGGAACGTATTTGGATCATACGACCACTGTTGGTCGTATGAGTCTATACTTAGAAAATTTCCACATGATCATACGACCACTGTTGGTCGTATGAGTCCTATGGGCCTCATACTTAGAAAATATCACATATTCATACGACCACTGTTGGTCGTATGAGTCCTATTGGGCTCAACACTTAGAAAAATATTCTGGTCATACGACCACACTGTTGGTCGTATGACCACTAATGGACTTACCAACTTTTGCTTATTTATTCTAAGTCCCATTTTCAGACACATTAGCATCCTACTCATATGTCTAATTCATAATTCAGGTCCAAAACATCATAATGCCTAGTTCTAAATATATGCACATAATTCTAGGCATAAATCTAACATAAACATAAACATACATACAATTATTTCATACGGGTATCAACCCACAATTTTATAAAAAACATATTTACATGCATTTCCAGCCCCAAAACATTTAAAAACAGTAAAACGGGGTCTAGAACTCACCTTAATTTGTCTTCGGGTTTTGGACGCCCTTTCCTTGAACTTCTCAGTCGTTTATACACCTAAAACACACACACAGAGCAACCCGAACACACTAGTCACATTTATATGCTCATGTATGGTTCTAGAATCGTCCTAACATCATGAATTCGGGATTTCTTACCAAACACTTCGAATTTCTCAGATCCTTCTTCAAAATTCCGATGGTTTTCTGCTCCTGCTACTTTCTCTCTCTAAAAAGTTCGAATGAAGTGAAATGCAGACAACATGGGTGGCCATACCACCTTTTGTACAAAGAATTAATAGAAAGTTTGCCCATTTGACACTTTTGGCCCTTAAACAAAAGTAACTTTTGTTCTTCTTTCCTTTCTCTTTCTATTTTATTCTTTTAATTTCTTTAATAAGAATTTACGGGTGTTACATTTCGTATCACATTTTGTTTTTCAATTTATAAACTGTTTGATTTTCTATTTTTGACCATAGAATCATAGATCCAAATTATATATTGAAATAAACTACTTATTTATAAAATTTTATTAATTTTAACATAATATAAACTGATCAAAAACTATATTTTTTTGATAAAAAATTGATTGGGTTGGGTTGCTAATGAGAGTAAAAGTTTGGTTATATTTGGGTTGTATAGGTAGAAGAGAGATAAATTAGATTTCTAATAAATAATTTGGTTGGGTTGGGTTGTGTATGAGAGTAGTATTACGTGATAACATAAGGGATCTGGTAGATCGATATTGAGTTATGTGATTTTTCTTATATTTAATAAAATATATTAGGTTTTATATAGAATATTATATATGTATATTTATTTGTATATTATCTCTAATGTGTGAGGTGCATGAAAGGTTAAGTGATTATTGTATATTAGGTGTTTATATGCATTTATTGTAATAACTATATCTAATTTTTTTGTGTTGTAATGTCATTGAAGATAATAAATATAAAATATTAAAATGGTTTATGTTTTTTGTCATTGTGGGTTATGTTTCATATATTTAGATCGGTCTTTTTTGTATTTTCTAACTTTTTTTCTGGTCTTCTTGTCTATTGTTCATGCTTCACGTGTTATACTTACATAAATTTCCTGTATTTCAAACGTATCTATTTTGCAAAGGTGTGTATCCATTTTTCAATCATTATACTTGCTTAACATGTTGTCGGTTTGTTTTATTTGATGCTTATATGACTATTCATTTTGTTTACGTTAATTGTCACATAATTGGAATTGTGTCGTGCTATATGATTTTGAAACCATATTTTATATGTCATTCGTTGTTAGTATCATGTACATTACTACGTAAGCAATCTGTTACTTGCTTATTGTTTCTAATTACTATACTATTAGTATTAGTCGGTGTATATTTTCCTGTCAGGTCTTTTTTTATAAAATTATTTCTTCTTCTTATGTTATTTTTTATTTGCATTTATTATTATATTTCATCTCACGTGTTTTTTTAATGTCGTATTTACGTTCGTCCTTTAATTATTATTATGTTTTTGTTCCACGAATTTAAATTTGTCGTCTTTCTTCAACTTACGCAATGTAGCTAGAACGATCATGACAGACCTTTCTTTTCTTGTAATATTGTTCGAGATACTTCCAAGACTTCCTGCAAAGGTTGTTACGAAATGCAAAGTCATATGCAAAGAGTGGTATTTGTTTCTGTCAACAGATTTATATGCAAAGCTTCATTGTCAGTATATACGGGCTTCACCTAATCAAAAAATTCTTTTTCTTGGGCGTACATGTTGTTCGATTCATTCGTCGAGTTATGAATCCCCTTGGTTTTCCACTCTTGACTATTTTAAAATCATGTTCACGACTAATCCCTATCGTGTGTTGGTTTTAGCAAGCTTGGATGGTATGTTGTGTGTTGTTCTCAATGACACAACTGAGCTAATTGTTTGGAATCCACTAACCGAAGTGTACAAGAAGTTGTCAACCTCCAAATCTCAAGGTTTTTACAAAATGCAATGTGATGCCGTTGGTTTATGTGTTGATTCTTCGAATGATTACAGCATCCTTCATATCAAGCGTAGGCGTGGTACAATGACTATTTATATATACTCAATGAGATCTGGCTCGTGGGGAACAATACGTTTCTTAAAAAAAACGACCATACCATGGAGCGACTTATGATTGGTTTGGAGGTACATTTTGTGGCACTGGATTGTATTTCATGGTGACGCAACTTTGGATAGCGGTGAGAAAATAATAATTCACTTTGATGTTTATTCGAAAGAATTTTGTGAAATACGCTTTCCAATTGTTGCAAGTGAGGGAGTTCTGCTGATTTGGTTAGTGTATGTAATCACCTACATGCTTTTGTCATTAATGCATTTGTTTACCGATAGGTTGCGTTGTGGAAGCTAGAAGGTAAGACGTGGATGAAAATTTTTAGTCTTCCTAATGTCATGCGCCTCCCGTTAGGACCGTCATCCCTTGTCACACATGTCAATGAAGATGATTCATGTCATTTGATAACAATATTGGGTGAAATATATCGAATTGATGTTGATGTGAATAGCCTTGATGGATTTTGTCATCTCACGTATTTTCAAGGCATCCCATGCGCGGTCTATACCGAGACTATAGTTTCACCCAAGTGATTAGTTATTGCTTAATGTTTTTCATTGTTGAATTACCTTAGTCATGTGTCTGCCTTCTGTTCGAATGACATTTAGTTTTGATGGTTGTTTGCTTTTGCGTTGCAATGAACGTTGTGATTGTGTTTTTACTATATTTGGTATTTTCTACCATTGTTTTTTTTGTTATCAAATTTCTATACAAATATATATCTTATAATTCTACGATAATATTGATCATATTAATATTCTGCCATGAACCCTCGTATGATGTTCAACTATGCTATAATGTCGAATTACACACACTTTATGGATACGCATTGAGATTTACGCCAAAGTAAATGTGATTATCATCATTTTCATTAATTTTAATATTTTTTCCTAATACTTTAATATCATGATATTAGACTTCTATCTTTTTCCAGTTCACATTTAACGTTCATAGATCTGGTTTAACATGGACGTCCATCATAGCGTTAATGTTTTTTCATCACTAACACATTGTGACATTTGGTACATCGTTCCCTTTGCTTGGGTGGAGTTTGTATCGGCTGACGTTAGTCAAACGTATTTATTGATTATTTCTATTGATCAAGATGTAAGAGATTCTCTTTCTTCCTTCTACCTAAAATCTATATTTTTAAAGAAATCATTATACTAATATTTTGAATTTTTAGAGACAAAAAATGTTGCATTTGTCCCAAGACATTTAATGCATATTTACAATGACTTGAAATTGGTGGGTCGTGTTTTTATATTGCATCGGTTCAAGATTGAAAGTTTCAAACATCACGACTTTCCAAAACATCACAACTACAAGTTGGTGTGTGGTGATTTCAAGATTGTCGACTTATTCCTTTAATCTGTGAAATTCCAAAAGGCTTTTATTTATATCCATTAGTTCCCTCAATTAAAGCTCTTATCAACGATCGACGATCCCAAAAAAAATTTGTTGGTACCTTCATGTTGTTTAATAAACGTCTACATATATACATATACATATATATATATATGAATATGTATATATATGTGTATATATATGTGTGTGTGTGTGTATATATAGATATATATATATATATATATTCATAAATAATAAATAGTACGTGCTTTCAACACACAATATGCATATTGTGTCTGTTTGGTGTAGATGTTGTTGGAAAAATTGTCACGGGTGATAGAATATTGGGTCGGTATCATTTTGTTATTCTCTGCAAGATGCCACGTGAGTCAGCCGTCATCCCGTCATCCCACTCTTATGTGCTCTTTACGTTTCTCCAAATTAAAATTTTCCCCATGTGTTTTACGTTTTCTAATGCTAATCGTTTGTGCCAGCGGTGACACTATAAAGGTGTTCTTGTATGATACGAGACATACCGATATGTTCAAGACTTATCTAGCGATGTCAAGAAAGTCTATTGTATACATATCTCGAGTCAAGTTGGTTCATTTAGCGGAAAATATGATATTTTTTACCTACACACACAAACACACACACACATATATATACATACATATATATATGTATGTGTGTGTGTGTATATATATTATATATACTCACATTCATGCACTGTTGGTCATTTAATTTGGTTCGACTTATACTTGACAATATGTTACAGCTAATATATTAAGGTCTACCGGTTTTTCCACCATTATGTACGAACCGGACATGCCTGAGGCACGCGCTATTAGGGCTATGGGTTGTTATTAAAGTTCGTGTGCATTTTGAAAATTGGGTTATTTTTTTTCAAACCAGTATTTGTGTTTTATTAAAAAAATTATTAATGGTCTGTTATACATTTAACCTTTCTTGGTTGTGCTAATCTTAACGTGTGATATTTTTTTGTTGTGATTGAATTATTTTATGTGACCCAATGATGTTATGATGGTTCTTTTGCTACATAATTTTAGATTGTATTATAGCAACGTATAAACCTTATATAGTGAGAATACAAGTTCAACGGTACAATGCAGATTTAGCGTTTCACTCTATTGTCTTTCTTAGTGGTAAGCATCAATAGATTTATTATTAATAAATAGATGTATTATTAATAAATATACCTCATTATATATACGATACAAAAAAAACCAAATAGCATTTATATATAACATATAAGAAGGTTAAGGACATGTGTGCAATAGATATCTTATGACCACTACTACGTTTTTAATGTGTTTATCAAATTAGATTTGCAATAAAATGTTTTAAGTATAATTATCGTATCAGTCACTATGGCTTTAGTTGACTTATATGTAGAATGTGTTTATTTTTTTATTTTACGTGTGTCATGCCTTATAAGCCATGGCATTTGTCTTTTTTATTGTCAAGGCATCATACATTGTATTTTAAACCATACATAACATATGTGTGATGTTTTTTCCGCACAACAGAAGCATATAATCGAGGTTCCCCGTAACATTCAGTCTGAATCATGTGACTCTGATGTACTCTCTCCAACGCCTTCTCAAGGAACAAATGTCTCTTCCCGTGGTGAACTCCATGAACTTAGGAGGTGTCCTAGCCATCCTCGCCTACGTGCAAGACCTGCCGCTTCTACCCCTATGCTTGGTAGCAGACAACGTTGATGTTATGGTTAGCTTTAGTTCGTTCATACATATTTTATGACTTCTTTCGGACCTCTGTCTCTTTGTCATATGTTATGCTTTCATTCTACATAACGAATGTATTCGGCTTGCAATCCAGTTAGACCGTTAGATTGATGTAGCCTCTTATGCAGATTGCGGATGAGACAATAACGGAGTTCATCACGATAGTACAACAAACATTGTCATGCCATCTCTGTTAAATTCATCACTTTCACATGCATGTGTACAGGGATCTTCTTCTCAACAACACATTCCATCTCATGGCCATGTGTATGTAGATGAAAACAGACGACGTACATCTCATACGTTCATCTGTTTAATTATTGAAGAATTAACATGACAGTCATATTATTTGCTCATAATTGCTATTTTTGTAGGTCATACATCATCGTATTGGAATTGCGGTGATGCAGATCAAGTTTTTGTGCATTGTGAGGCATTTGTTTGGTATGCCGAACGGCCTATTAAAGCGTTCTTGCCAAGGCATCCAAAGTTTTCCTTGTGTTGTGGCCAAGGAAAGGTCATTCTAACATTCCTCCAACATCCTACACAACTATTGCTTCAGCTTCTTGGCAACCAAGGTGACCACTGGTCGAAGGTCTTTCGTGAAAATATCAAACTTTTAAATGCAATGTTTGCATTCACTTCAACCGGTAGGAGAATAAGTACTGAATTGCATGATGGCTGTGGTCCATACACGTTTCGTTTAAATGGACATAACCATCATAGAATCGGGTCTTTGTTACCTACGCATCCTGATGGTCACCCGAGGTTTGCCCAATAATATATCTACGACACCCAAAATGAGATTAACAATCGTTTTTCGGCTTTACGAAGCTGCATTTCTCCCTCGTCTGATGAACGCGTGCTTCGATCTTTAGTGGCTGACTTAACGGTCATGCTTGATCATTATAATGTGTTAGTGCAAGCATTTAGAATGCCCAGGGAACTGTTTGACAACACGTCAATGCATCCTGTTAGACTTCACTTAATTGGAACACGGAATGCAGAAAATAGACAGTACTCTTTGCCTACCGCTTCTGAAGTGGCGGCATGGATCCCCAGTGATGGTAATCCTACTGATTCACGAGATGTCCTTATTAAAGAGCGTGGCACCGACATTGTAAAGCGTATATCTGAGATTCACCCCAGTTTCATGGCGTTACAATATCCTCTATTGTTTCCATATGGTGAAGATAGTTTTCATGTGAACATTCCTCTACATGTTACTATAGAAACAAGTAATGAGAGAATACTATTCTTATCATTTACATGTGAGGAGAGATGAAGGAAGGACATTGCATAGGTCGGGTCATCTATTTCAGACTTATGTGGTCGATGCTTATTTAGCTGTTCTTGAGTATGAACTGGATGGTATAAGAGAAATCAAGTACAATTCGTTTAGATCTCTATAATGGTCTGCATGATCGTATTGCAGAGGGAGAAACATTTTATGGATCAACTGATCGGCATGTCATCTTGCCTGTATATTTCACCGGGGGACCCAGATATATGCTTCAACAATATTAGGATGCAATGGCAATTTATCATTGGGCTGAGAGTCCAGATTTGTTCATCACCATGACCTCCAACCCTAAATGGCCATAAATTGAGCTCCATATTAATGCGACAACACCTGGCCTAACTGTATCTGACCGACCTGATATTATTGCATGTATGTTTAAGATAAAACTCAATGAGCTTATGAATGATGTAAGGAAAAAGAACCTGTTTGGTTGACCAAAAGCAGGTTCGTTTGTTGTTTTTTACTTTTGTAATCAAAACATTTTTTTTCAAATGTTTGTACGTTAGCTAAAGTATTGTCTTATGTTTAGTTATCTACACAATCGAGTTTCAGAAACGAGGTCTCTCGCATTGTCATGCTTTGGTTTTTCTACAGACAGATAATAAGATTGGGACCACTGAACGTATTGATAGATATGTATCTGAAGGTTTTGTTGTTGTTCGTATACATATGATGCACGGACCATGTGGCAAATCGTATCAGGAGGGGCCATTGCCCTTTCCTCTAGTCTTTCTACCTTCTCTCCCGCGTCAGACCTATTCCATATGAGCTAGCTACCCATTAGGAACAGCTTCTACGACGATAGATAGGGGTTAGGTTTGTTTGGCGTCTACGCCCCCTGCCTTCCAAATCTGAGGAAAGACCCCCACTACTGGCTCTACAATAACCGTAGGGTCCTCGCAAGCCCCAGCGAGTTAGATCTTGGAGTCAAGGCATGCGTTAAGGTAGCGACTGACTTTTAGGTGGTTCGATCAGGAGGGACAAAAGAGAAAACGGAATTGTAAGGCCCCGTTCCTGGAAACCTCACAGTTGGCAACTCATAGCATAAAATCAGTTTAATAAAAAAACATTGCAGTGGAAGATATTTAAACATTCATTTAAAACTTAAAAACCCTATTGTAGTCATACATTCGTCCTTTAAAGGTAAACAAAACATATTCCTTGTTCATTAATTACAATAAAGACTTCACTAATAGGAATGTCATCCATATCTCCCCAAGTAGCTCCGTGGTGCCATCCTCAGCATCAGCGCTTACCTGTCCATTATTATGCATAAAAAGTCAGCTACGCTGAGTGAGTTCTAGTTTTATATAAATAAGAAAATATAACCTTTTATCCTTTCATATAATAAACACGCATACATCATATTGCAAACATTACTTGCATCACATTAGGCACGTTCATTATCTTTCATTCTTTCATTACGTTTCACTTCATCATAGGTGAGATTTGCACAAAGCAAGATCTCCATGTTGATTGACAACGAATGTCAATCCCCGTCGGTACACGTTATCCATGGTCGCTACCCCCGATGGTTGATCGATCCCCGTCGGTACACATCTTCAAGGTAGCTTCCCCCGACAGTTGATCCACACTGCTAGGCACATAGCCCGCTCATGAATACGGATCCATCATCATACATCAGACTCACATAAGTGAAGTCTATCATAGTGCTTGCAAGACTGTTCATCATAAAACGGGCCCGGGGGTAACATTCGTTAAGTTCCACTTCTCATTAGTATTATCTTTCACTTGATATATATATATATAATACTTAGCTTATTAAGCGCACAACATACCAAGTACTAGTCATCATAACACGTAACCGACCCTCCACGGGACAGCGGGGGTTCGGGGGCGGCAGCCCCTGACAGCGAGGTCCTAGGGGCAGCAGCCCCTAGTGGGGTCCAAGGGGCAACGCCCATGGCTGGGGCCGGGCTGCCAGGTCTGCGCGCCCGAAAATTATTTTGAGCTATTTAAATGTCACATTTTACTTTAGAAAATGTATTTTCTTGTTAAAACACCTTGAAAACCTTATGTTTATTATGCATAATAGCCCCAAAAACTTGGAAAAACGTTTAAATAAGCGGGTCTAGAACTCACCTGAACTTAGCAAATAACTTCAATCCTAAGTTACTTAAGCTATAGTCCAAACACTCTAGCTGCACGAAAGTTAATACACAAAAACGTCATTTTCTTCATAGTTTCGCCCATAGTTTCGCTGCAGCGAAACTGCAGTTTCGCCAGTAGTTTCGCTGGGCAGCACTTCTGCTAGTTTCGCTAGACAGATTCGCTGCCTTGAGCGCCCAACTTTCGTTGGAATTTCCTACTTTCGCGAAGTCTATGGGTCAGTCTGGGTCTTAGCGAGATTCCCGGCGAAACTGTAGTTTCGCCCGAGCGAAACTGTAGTTTCGCTGGAATTTCTCCTAGTCTCGCTGAATGAGTGCACAGTTTCACTGGATTAACTCACAGTTTCGCTGGATCAGGGCCCAGTTTCGCTGGATGAATAAAAACTAAGAACCAGCCCGTTTTTAACCCAAAATCTTAACTTTTTACGTCCAAATCCTTGGTTTAACTTCCATGAAGCCAAATCTAAGCTTTTTACACGTTTTCATACGTAAAAATGTGACCTTTATGCGATTCTTTGTAACTTTTCAAAACCCAAAACCCTAGAATCCGGGTTTGATCTACAGAAGGGTTTAGGGGTCGATTCTTACCTTGTTTGTTGCTCCTTTCCTTGAGATTTGATGCCCAAATACCCAGATCTCCAATTCCTTGACCTTAGAAGCCCCAAATCTTGAGTTTCTTGCACTTTCTCTTTCTACTTTCTCTCTCTATGAAATTTTTGTTGCTAGGGTACAAATGGAGAAGATGGTGGTGTCTTGGGCAGGTTAAGGGCTGGTTATGGGCCTTAATCTTGCCCATGAACCCCACTTAGCCCATAACCCTTTTTCCTTCCTTTATTAAATCTCCATTAGTTAGGCCCATTTATCCTTAATGACTCGTTTTGACTTTTCAGGGTGTTACAGGAATGCACGCCCTGTGAAATAAATTCAGCCCCTATGGAGGACTGCCCTACCATAAGAGCAATAAGCCAGTCACAGGCAAACAACCACTTGAGTCTCTAACTTCCGAATCCAAATGCCTAGGACTTGCCTGCATCTCCCCATTCAATAGGCTAAGCAGCTAGCACCTTGCCGTGTTTTTTAGTTTTGTAATCAACACTTTTTTTTTCAAATGTTTGTACGTTAGCTAAAGTGTTGTCTTATGTTTAGTTATCTACACGATCGAGTTTCAGAAACGAGGTCTCTCGCATTGTCATGCTTTGGTTTTTCTACAGCCAGATGATAAGATTGGGACCACTGAACGTATTGATAGCTATATATCTGAAGGTTTTGCTGTTGTTCGTATACATATGATGCACGGACCATGTGGCATTTTAAATCCTTCAAGTCCTTGTATGCATAACGGTCGTTGTGTTAAAGGATACCCAAAGAATTACTGTGACGAAACGTTCATCACGCATGATAGGTGGCCATGTTATAAAAGACCTAACAATTCAAGAGTTGTTAAAGTTAGTTCCTAGCATATTAAGCTTGATAACAGATTTATTGTTCCTTATAATCATGATTTCCTTGTAAAATACGTCTGCCATATTAATGTGGAAAGGTGTAACAAAGGTATGCTGGTGAAGTATCTGTTCGGTTACCTAAACAAGGGTCCAGATCATGCTACTACCATTTTAGAGAATGGTCAAAATCAAATGGCTTTTGCATCCTTATTGTATAATGAAAACGAGATCGAAGAATATATAAACTGCAGGTATATTTCTTCGTCAGAAGCATGTTGGAAGTTATTTGGATTTGACATGCAGTATCGTTCTATTTCTGTTGAAAGGCTACCCTTTCACGAAGAAGGGTGTAACAGGGTCTATTTTTGTGATAACGACCAGCTTGCTACTGTTGCTGCACGGACTACGGCCGCCATGTCAAATTTACTGAATGGATGCATGCTAACGAATTGTATCCAGAAGGTCGTCTTTTAACATACGCCGAGTTTCCAACAAAATTTACATGGCATGAAAATGATAGAGCATGGCGGCCACGCAAAAATGGATTTGCTATCGGATGAATTTATTATCTGAGTCCTTCTATGGGTGAGACATATTATCTCCATATGTTATTGAATGTTGTACGTGGCCCCTTATGATTTAATGATATGCGTACCATTGATAGGGTTGAGCATCAAATATGTTGGCATGCAAGGCATTGTGATTACTATGAGATGATGTTGAGTGAGTTGAGTGTATACGTGAAGCTTCTCATTGGCAGTTAGGAAACCAGCTCCGTGAACTTTTTGTGTCGATTCTGTTGTTTAGTACTATTAGTGATCAAGCATAATTATTTTCTGATTGCCTACCTTTCTTATTAGAAGATGTTGCTTATAATCAACGTCGAGTTCTACAGAATGAAGACATAATTTTCACCGATGTTGAACTTCTTAACTATATGTTGATTGAGATAGAAAAGATTTTAGTAGGTAACAATAGGTCTTTGGTGGACTTTCCTAGTCTCCCTCAAATTGATAGTTGCTTGGTGAATGTTACACGTAATTAATTGATAGTAGCTGAGCATACTTACAACATTCAAGAGGAAAGGACAGTTTTTGACAACCTACGTGGTGGGTTAAATATCTAGCAGAAGGAAGTTTATGATTACATTGTTGGTTGTGTTGATAATGGGACGGGTGGTGTTGTGTTCGTGTTTGGGTAGTGGGGGATGTGGAAAATGTACTTGTGGAAGACGCTTATTGCTTGTATTCGTGTGCATGGCCAGATTGTCTTGTCTGTTGCCTCATCTGGGATTGCTTCTTTATTACTCCTCGGTGGACGAACCGCACATTCTCGATTTAGGATACCATTTGATCTTGATAAGAATTCGTGTTGTTCAATCGACGTGGGGTTTGATCTAGCAGAGTTAGTTGTTGCTTCCACACTTATCATATGAGATGAGACGCCTTTGCAACACCGACATGCTTTTGAAGCTGTTGATCGCACGTTCAGAGATATATGCAAGCATAATATTCATGGGGCTGAAAATTGAGTTTTTGGAGGAAAAGTGGTTGTACTTGGAGTAGATTTTCGTCAAATTCTTCCAGTGATCCCCCATTCCCCTTGTAGTGAGATCGTTGCTTCAGCTGTTAACAGATCATCCATAATTTGGGGTGCATGCAAGGTGTTTTGTCTAACTTGTCATATGCGCGTGCATCGCCCGGGTATTAGTGGCATTGATCTTATTGAACAACAAGAGTTTAATAAGTGGATTTTAGACATGGGGGCCAGGCGATTGCCCACGGTCTCATTAGCAGGCGAAGATGAGGCCACATGTATTAGCATACCATGTGATCTTTTGATCCCTATTGCTGATGATCCTATTTAGGCCATCGCGTCTAATACTTTCCCGACATTGCAGAGAGATTGAACGATATTCTTTTTTTAAAAGGAGCGTTTTTTTTATCCACTAATGAAGAGGTTGATAAGATCAATCTGCACATTCTTAATAAGTTTCCTGGTGAAATTAACGAGCTGTTAAGTGCTGATTCCATATGTCCAAGTACAAATAACTTTGAGGAAATGCAAACTATGTACCCTACTGAGTTCCTCAATACTTTACATTTTTCTGGGGTTCCCAATCATGTGTTACAATTGAAGGTTGGTGCACCAATTATTTTGCTACGTAACTTGAATTTAATAAAAGGATTATGCAATGGGACTCGCCTAGTGGTCACTCAAATAAGTCGGCGTGTCATTGAGGTAGTATTTATTATTGGCACACATGTTGGAGAAAAAGCTTTTATTAGAAGAATTGATATGACTCCAACCACCACATGCTGGTCATTTCATTTCAAAAGGAGACAGTTTCCTATTAAAGTTTGTTTTGCTATGACAATCAATAAAAGTCAAGGGCGGACGTTTAATCTTGTTTGCGCTTACTTGGTGAAGCCTGTTTTTATTCATGGCCAGCTCTATGTTGTTGCGTCTCGTGTTACATCTCGTGATGGCCTGCGGTTTTACGTTGATAATAATGGCAAGTGTGATAACCATCTAACAAGGAACGTTGTTTACAAAGAAGTATTTTACAACTTACCTCTCATGTCAACAAATGTATTCGTGGGGTCGGGTGTTTAACACGTTTATATATTCAGATACTTTCTATTATTATTCTTTTAAATGCAGCATTTTATATTTAATTTTTTTAAAACACATAGGCATCATTTTTTCTTGTGTCCTAATTTAATGTTTTTATATATGTTTATTGTGGCATGTAATATCATGTTTATAATTTATCGTGCACGTAACTATGTGTATATATATCATTATTTCTCCCACATTTGCAGGTTTACTTTTTGTGCAATGGCTTACCGTTACATCTTTGATTTGAGGCCTAACATTACCGACAAGTGGCAAGTCACCGTAAGGGTCTCACGTTATTGCACGACATACAATCCAACTACGAATCGCAAGTTGTCGTTTGATTTGATTTTTTCAGATGAACGTGTAAGTGATCGTTGTTTGTTATTTTGCTAATCCTTCAACATAATATATATTTTTAATATTTCTATGTTGTGTTTTAGGACTGTTCAATTCATGCAAGAATTCCTTACCAACTGATGTAACTTTTCACTAAGCGTTTAGAGGATGGATGCATATATAGGATGATGCATATATAGGATACATCGATTTGTTGTTCTTCCATACGAGTTATCATATCGACCCATACGACGGGAGAGCTTTATTCAATTTACCCATTTTATATCAATCATGCCCTCAACGGTTCACCTAACTTTGTTTCGACGCTACGTTTTTTACTTTGCCCCGTTTAGCATCCTTCGAACCCGTGCTAACGATTTTACATACCCAACAGGTTTAGTATTTTTATTGTTTCTTTCAGTTTATGCGTTCATCTCTAATTGTTTGATAAATGTAGATGTTATCGGTGTTCTTCGACATTGGGGCTCAGTGGATAGTGATTTAGGTCTTTCCAGTCATGTAACCAGGAACTGCGTCAAATTGTCTTGGCTAATGATTCGTGAGCTTTTTTACTTTTTTTTACTTTACTAATGATCTATCTTTATCCAGTTGTTTTTTTACGATCTTAATTAACTATGTCTAGAGGTGATGGACTCAAAGTTTCTTTATTGGGACAAGTTGCGCTTAAGTATAGTATTCATGGATACGGTAATAATTCAATTGTTGTCATTTTGACCTCTTGCAAGGTTGGATTGTTTGGAGGTATGTTATTCAAATTATAAAAAAAATGTTTTCACTCATGTTTCTTAGTACCTCTTTTCATAAATTTATTTGATTATCTTATTAGATGCTCCATGTTTGACGTCAATGGTGGCAACCCATTTTTATATTAACCTGTCGTTCGATGTTTCTAATGCCTACAAGAACATGTAAAGTTGTCTTTATATTCAAATTCATTTATGACATGTAACATTTATTATGCTTTTTACCCATCTCATATATTTTTTTAGTATGTAATCCATTGTTACAATCGGTGAAAATGCACCCAAGAAGATAGACTCACATGTTAGTTGCGTTGCAGATGTTTATAGCTGTCTTCAAAAAGGTGTTGCGAAGGTATTTTTATTTTTATTTTTGTTTGTAGACAATTGTTGTTTAATCATTGTTCGTGACTCACTTGTAGAATTTTATTATTGTGTTTTATTGCATGGAACAATGTATAATATCGTGGTGACAATAATCGACGTTGACTTCTGTAACGATTGGAAGTATGTTCAATAATCTGCTTGCCGTAAAAAGGCCGAGAAAGTTGATTCTGGGTATCATTGTTCGCCTTGCCATAAAAAAAGTCGTTAACCCACGTCATGCGTAAGTTTTATATGAGTGTTTTTTTCTTTTTGACCCCCTTTGTGAGCCTAACATTGGCACAGTTACAAGGTGGCTGCATACGTTGTTGATAAGGATAAGGAGATGACATGTGTTCTTTTTGATGATGCCGCTATTGCTCTTCTTCACATAACTGCAGATGATTTAGTTGTTAAGAGATTATCTAAGGTATTTTTTGATATATGTTAAATATGTTTATATCATATGTATATTGCCTAGGCAGATTTAGAAATTAATGTTGCTATTAGAGAGTTTTTTGTGTGTGTTTTTTCAAGTGTTATTGTGTGTGTATGTGAATTTTAGTACTGTTTTTTCCTTTGATGCAGGGTGTTGAATATCCGTTTTATATACAAAATTATTTCTTTGACGCTTTATGAGCTAGAAGTGTCGTTCTTAGGATCAAAATTGATAAATATAATTTGGAACCTCATTATATTCGGCGTTTCACGGTGTCAAAATACATCGGTGAAAAATCGGAATTGGTTGCTAGAGAGAAAACTACATCTACCGGTGGTCTAGGTATCAATATCAAACAAGATGATTCTGAAAGTGACGAGGTTGATGAGGGCATTGAATCTTAGTCAGATCACATCTGATGAATGGGAAATAGCAGACGCGGCTTAATGGGCCCCACGGATTTCACAGTTGCCATCGACTATAACCAAGACATCATCAGTATTTTTTTTTAAAAAATGTCTTTGATATAATAATTTGTTGTGTATTTGTGTTCTGAAGTGTTTGTCAAATCTTCAGACAAGTGTTGATCATGAAGAAGATGTGGTTTCGGCTAGACCTACACTACACATGACTTGTGATGAAGCAATAGTTACTGGCTCGACATCGTCGAAGACACCTCAACGCCACCGCATGGAAATAAAAGGCCTAAGCAGAACATTAAGAAGCCAAAACGATTTATTGCATAACTAAGACTACTGTTTTTATGAAACATCTGAGACATATTGCTATGTAATCATCTTAGCTCTGTTCTGCGTCTTTTCCGTTAAATCTCCAAAACTATGTTGGTATGTTTTATTTGTTTAACCTTGACTTATTTCCATTCCGTTTTATTGTTGTTCTGTTTTTGTTGTCTTACTATCAATTCATGACAGTCTTTGTTAAAAACAAGCCTGTATATGATGTCATATTGTGTTGCAGGACCCGGCCACCGGAAGGGTATAAAACTAGTTGTTTTTGGGTTCATTTGGAGGTGGGAGGGGACTGAGCTGAGCACGCAAAATAATCAGATTAATGTGAAATTTACGTATTGATCATGATATATTACTTAAGGACTTTGATTATCCTACTGAAACCCACCTATGCTACTGTTCCAGTTTGGTATGTGGACTTTTATTTTTATCGAAATCGATTGGAACTTAACAATTATGGATTTTGATGGCTTGAACTTTCTTTAATGGGAGTCTTATGTAATTCTTATGGATGCTTGTAGTTTGTTTGTTTGTTTTTGTTGCCTTTTATTCTTTCTTTTTCCTGGTGTTCAATTCCTTGGTCGGAAGCATGTTCATATCTTGAGAACTTTTTTAAAATATTTCATATTAAAAATAGTAAATTTGATTTACATGTTCACCTCGCATTTTAAGGAAAGAGCATAAAATTATGATGCTATTATTATTACGTTTGATACATTTACGACTACTCATTTTATTTTGTTTGCTTTTGATTTTGTAAACCATTTGCTTAGTGTTTTCGAGATCGGATCGGACCGGCTGGTCGGTTCAATTTTTGAAGGGGCCACCGGCCAAAACATGTTTGATAAAATTACCGTCTTCTTTCAACAGATTCATTGCCTCTATATGCAATTTGTTTTTCTAATGGATTTCATTTTATAGTAATGTAGTCGGTCACTTTTACTCAGTTAAATGAGTTGTTTTTTATATTAAACGAGTTGTTTTTATGTTAAACAAATACTATTTTTATTTAGAATTTCAAGATATTTGTTGTATTATTAAGACCTTAAAATACCAGTCCACCGGATGGGTATAAAACTAGTTATATAGAGATTGAGTGAGTTGTTTGTGTAAAGATGTTGTATCTTATACAACATGTGGTATTAAAGCCAGATTGGGATAGTGAGGGTTTCGATTCATTGAGGATTTATTAAAGTGTCATCATGGCAGGCAATGGAACGATGCATACTTCTTTCGATGTTCAAAGGTGACGGGTATGAGTTCTGGAGTATCCGAATGAAGGCTATACTTATCTCACCCGATCTGTAGGATTTTGTTTCCACCGGGTTCAACTGAAATGATGGTGATTGGCAGTGGTACAGGGAGAATCGGATGAAATACGCAAAGGTCTGCTCACTTATTTAGCAAGCGGTCAATGACAATGTGTTATCCCGGGTGCAGCAGCCACTTTTGTAAGAGAAGCATAGACCTTGTTGCAAATAGAATTTCAGGGAGATTCAAAGGTAAAAAATGGTGAAGTTGCTAAGGGCTGAGAAGGGAGTTTGAGACTATACAAATGAAAGAAGGAGAATTGGAGGGTGATTTTTTTTATCAAAAGTGATGAAGATTGTGAATCTAAAACGGCCATATGGAGAGCTAGTTACTGATCAAACGGTTGTGGAGAAGGTGTTACGAAGTCTTCCACCCAAATGGGATTATGTTGTGGCGGCCATTGAGGAGTCGAAAGATCTCACGGTGTTGATGTTTGATCAAATTATGGGTTACCAACAAGCCAATGGGGCAAGGATAAACTGAAATATGACAACTGTTGGTGAGGAGCACGCTCTACAAGCTGTGAATAGAGAAGATACCAAAATCGTTGTGGAAGGGTGACTGGTCGTAGCCGTGGACGTGGATGTAGACGTGGGTATGGTAGAGGACGAAGTAATATACAATGCTACAATTGTAATAAGTTTGGTCGTGTTCAAGCCAACTGCTAGAGTGAACCACAAACACAATATGCTATGGAGAATGAAGAAGAGGAAGAAGAACACCGACTGTTTATGGCCATTGGTTGTGATGAAAACCGTGAAAGAAGCACTTGGTTTTTGGATAGTGGTCGTTCAAACCATATGACAGGGAAACGTAAATGGTCTAAAGGCTTGGATGATCAAAGAAAGGTTCAAGTCAAATTAGAGAATGGCAAGAATATACAAGTAGAAGACAAGGGAAAGATTAAATTGGAGGTTGAAGATAGAAAATACAGGGTGCTCGAGTGTGTACAGTATGCACCGGAGTTGGATTACAACCTACTAAGTGCAGGCCAACTGATGAGGTCAGGATGCAAGTTGGTGTTTGATGATGAGGCGTGCACAATCAACCACAAGCAAGCAGGAGAGGTCATGTGTGTGATTAAAATGATAGTGTTAAAAATATAATTCAATATCTTCTCTTTATCTCGTATTGGACTCTTTCTTTGTCTTTCTTTTGTTTATTTTCCAGGCTTGCTGTTTTGGTCTTTTGCTAGTTGCAGTTTGGGTCGTCTGTTCGTGGGCCAATGGTGGGCTTTAGGGTTTGTGGTGTGCGGTGTCCTTATAAGCGAGCCTTAGGGCTCATTCTTCATCATCAGAAACAACGCTCCTCTCTCGTCTCTCTCATTCGTAGCTCCTGATGATTTCTTGTTCTTGATGTTACAATAGTTCTGATAATCTCTTGTTCTTAGGTCATCACTTTGATGATCTGAGTTTGTTTGTTCTATGTTTTCATACGCTGTAAACCGAGATCTTATTGTTTGAAGTTCTATCTATCTGGTTGTGTATTTCTGACATGGTATCAGAGCCTAGGCTCTGATCGATTGTTGTTTCTATCACTGTGATTATCTCGATCTCCGCTGCATCTGTGGATTGAGTGTTTCTAGATCTGAGATCTAGGGTTTTGCTATTAAACCCTAGTTTGTTATTTCAACTAAGCCGACTGCTCTTATCGGTCTTAGTTGTTCTGCTGGTATTCTGGCGCTCATCAGTGTCCGGTGGTGGTATCGATCTTTAAAGAGTTTCAAAAAACGCAAAGGAAGAAAGCTCTCCGGAGGTTACTGGTCTTCTTCCTTGAATATTCTTGGCGGATCTGCTCTGCTCAAGCTTTTTCTTCTTTCTTCTAAGGTTGTAACCCTAAGTGAAGGTTACACACCTTAGTTGCTCATTTCTCCTTGTTTTAAAGGACCACTGTGAGGATTTCTTGTTCCCTATCTCTTTATTTCTCTTTATTTGTTGTTATATCATCTGCATCGTTGTGTCTAGGCACTCTTGTCCGGGTTAGGAGTACCGGAATTGTTCTGGATAACAGGGAGAGCCATCCCCTATCTGTTTGTTGCATTTATTCTATCTGTGCATCACTTTGTGTGAGTCTTGTGTGTTTCTCTGCATAACAACCTTGGTTAATCCTTGATCTGCCAACGTGATTGGTGTGAAAACCTGGCTCTGGCCTTTATTGTTCTTTCTTGTGCTTGCTTGTGTGCCCTTCATACTCTTGCTATTCTCTTTTAAAATTAATCTAAAATGGCTGATGAATCTGAAAACCCTAGTAACACTCTTGTTGGGAAACTCGATCCTAGTAACCCACTATACCTACACCCAAGTGACTCATGTGTTCTTACAATTGTTAACATAAAACTTAAAGGGACAGAGAATTATACTGTTTGGGCTAATGCTATGAAACTTGCTTTACAAGTTAAAAATAAAATTGGTTTTATAGACGGTAAATGTGAAAAACCCATAAGTGATGAGGTATTAGTGGGTCAGTGGGAAAGATGTAACTCAATTGTTCTTACATGGATCTTAAACTCTGTATCCGAGGAGTTATATGTGGGGCAAGTTTTCTCAAAACTTGCCTCCGATGTCTGGACTGAATTAAAGGAAACTTATGACAGAATTGATGGTTCGGTTATATTTGGCTTACATCAAAAAATTAACTCACTTCAACAAAATGGGTCATCCGTATCTGAATATTATCATAAACTTAATACAATGTGGAAACAAATGGATAACATGCTTCAATTACCTTCTTGTAAATGTAAAGTAGCTAAAGAATTTAATGATTTTAACCAATTAATAAAATTAATGCAGCTTCTTATGGGTTTGGATGATGTCTACCAAACTGTAAGAACGAACCTCTTGACCAAAGATCCTTTACCTACTATCAAAACTGCCTTTTCTATTATCTCTAGAGAAGAATCACATCGAAACTCAAACACTTCCTCAAAACAATCTGGTCTAAATGTTGGGTTTGTGTCAAAAACTAATCAATCTTTTGAGAATAAAAGGAAAAATATAAGAGGTCCAAATCCTAACCTTAAGTGCACTCACTGTAATAAAATTGGCCATACAATAGAAAGGTGTTTTGAAATTGTCGGTTATCCTCAAGGAAACCGGCAGAAGGGAGGTTCAGGATCCAGTCAAGGTCCTAAAACAAATCAAAATTCTTCTGCTAATAAAACCAATTCTGTCTCTGCTCCCACTATGACAGCTTTAACAGTTGATCAAATTAGCCAACTTCTAGGTCTCCTAAGTAATATACAGGCTGACTCGCCCAATACCTCCAACATAGGAGGTATTTCTCCATTCTCTTTCTCCTCTGGAGATTCTTTTACTTCTACTTCCTGTCTAAACTCTAGCTATCTCACACAATAGATTATTGATTCGGGGGCTAATCAACATATGGTCATGAGTGACAAGAACCTTTCAAATCCTATTGACGTTACTGAGTTTAAAATCAAAGTCCATCACCCAAATGGAACAAGTGCTATCGTCACTAAAATTGGGAATATTAAAATCAATGACAAGGTTACCCTAACTGATCTCTTTCTTGTCCCCGAATATAATGTTAATCTAATTTTTGTTTTTAAACTTGCTCGTGATAACAAAATGTGTGTCAAATTTGATGAGCATAATTGTCATATCCAGGATTTACTCACAAAGAGAACCCTGGTGACTGGTAGTCAAATGGATGGGATGTATGTCTTTGGTGACTCAACACAAGCTGAAAAGGTTTGTTTCCTTAGTGTTGAGCCCCCTGATTTCTGGCACACCAGACTTGGTCACCCGTCTGACCAAGTTTTAAATATCTAAAAAACAAAATCTAAACCTTAAGAACTCTAATTCATCAAAACCTTGTGATGTGTGTCATAAAGCCAAACAACATCGTGAACCCTTTCCTTTAAGTAATAACAAATCACATCATATAGGTGACCTAGTGCACCTAGATGTTTGGGGTCCATATAAACTTCAAAGTAAAGAGGGTTTTCGATATTTCTTAACTGATGTTGATGATTTCTCTAGGGCGTTTGGGTTTTCTTAATGAAACACAAAGATGAAGTCTTTACTAATATTGAAAGTTTTACATATCTTCTTCACACTCAATTCAATTTGAAGGTAAAAATGTTTAGAAGCGATAATGGTACCGAATTTATCAACACCAAATTAGCTGAATTCGATCGGGTAAATGGAATAATTCATCAAACTTCTTGCCCATATACTCCCCAACAAAATGGGGTGACCGAGAGAAAACATAGGCATCTTCTCAATGTGGCTCGGTCACTTCTCTTTCAAAGTGGTGTCCCGTTATCTTTTTGGTCTGAATGTGTGCTAACTGCTTCTTACCTAATTAACAGGACTCCCTCATCTGTGTTGAATGGTAAATCTCCCTACAAGCTGTTATTTGGTTTTGCCCCCTCTCTTGTTCATTTGAAATCTTCTAGGTGTTTGTGTTTCTGTACTATACTTAATAATACCCATAAATTTGAAAGTAACGCTCAAAAATTTGTTTTCATTGGATACTCAACTAATAAAAAAGGTTATAAGGTTTGGATTTTAGAAAAAAACAGGTTTTGTTCTCTCGAGATATAAAATTCTATGAAAATATTTTCCCTTTCAAAAGTTCAAATTATTCAAATGACCTGAATTCTTTTCCATCTTCACAATTAAATAACCTAAATTTTTTTGATTCCTTTTGTCCAAACACACCCGAAAGTATTTCCTCGGCAGGTGATCCCAATGATGAAAGGGGGATTCTTGTGATACACCTGATGTGGAACAGCAGCCACATAGCAGTCCTAGTCCTGAAGGCGAGGCTAATCCTCGGCAGCCCTCAGATGGCAGTTCTGCCACAGAGGGCGTGGCTGTGCCACAGCAGCCTTTCAGCACTAGTGGAGGTACTGGCGTGGCTGGTCCATCATCAGATGTTAATGATCACAGTCATACCTCTGAGGGAATCAACTTACCTTCTGAAAATACAGCTCCTAGGATATCTACTAGACATAGCTCTGTCCCAAAAAAAAACTTGATGACTTCATTATTGAAGGAAAAGTTAATATGGCATTGAAAAAACCATAAATTACTCAAACCTTTCTTTTGAAAACAGATGCTTTGCATCTAGTCTTAACAAAAGCATTGAACCACGTTCATATAAAGAGGCCTGTCATGATATTAATTGGCTCAATGCCATGAACGATGAAATGAATGCCCTACACAAAAATCATACTTGGGACCTTGTAAACCTTCCCCCCAATAGGAAAGCTATTGGTTGTAAATGGGTATATAAAATAAAATACAAGTCCACGGGTGAGATAGATCGCTATAAAGCGAGACTTGTAGCCAAAGGCTATAGTCAACGTGAGGGCATAGATTTTGATGAAACCTTCTCTCCCGTCGTTAAAATGGTCACCATTCGATGCATTATTTCTCTTGCTGTCCAACGTGACTGGCCCCTTTATCAACTTGACATCAATAATGCGTTCTTATATGGCTCCCTCAATGAGAATGTCTACATGACTCCTGAGGGATTCTTCTCCAAAACTGATAATAGGGTGTGCAAATTAAATAAGTCCCTATATGGCTTGAAACAAGCACCCCGCATGTGGAATGAAAAACTTGTTGGAGTTCTAACTAAAAGTGGTTTTCAACAGAGTAAAACAGACTATTCTATGTTTATAAAATCCACCACATCTATTTTAGTTATCTTGCTTGTGTATGTTGATGATATCATCATCACTGGAAATGATGGATCTGAAATTAAACTTTTAAAACAAAATCTGCAATCTGCGTTTTTGATTAAGGACTTAGGTCCCCTCAAATATTTCTTAGGAATTGAGGTTGTGTCCACTAAACATGGTCTTTGCTTGTCTCAACGTAAATATTGTTTGGAGTTGCTCGCTGAGTTTGGTATGACAGGCTGTAAGCCTGTCAACACTCTACTTGAGCAGCACCATCTTGTTGCAACTCCCCCAGCTTCTGATTCATCTCCCCTTAAAAATGTTTCTGAATATCAGAAACTTATTGGGAAACTTATCTACTTATCACACACCAGACCTGATATATCTTATTCTGTTTAATTCCTTAGTCAATACATGCATAAACGTACTGATTTTCATTTGAAGTTGGCTTTAAGATTGCTGAGATACTTAAAAAAGGCTCTTGGTCATGGTCTGCTGTTCTCAAAATCTGATTCCCTTTCATTGACTGCCTTTGCAGACTCTGATTGGGGAAAATGTTTGGAATCTAGAAAGTCTGTAACCGGTTTTTGTATTTTTCTGGGTAACTCTCTTGTGTCATGGAAGAGTAAAAAACAGAACACAGTTTTGCGGTCCTCGGCGGAAGCCGAGTATCGTGCCATGTGTTCTGCCACATGTGAAGTCATGTGGATTGTAAACATGTTTAAGGAACTATCTATTTCCATTCCGCTACCTGTTTCTTTACATTGTGACAATAGTGCAACCTTATCTATTGCTACGAATCCTGACTTTCATGACCGAACTAAACATTTTGAACTTGACTTGTTTTTCTTACGAGAGAAAATCTCATCGGGGGTTGTTCATACTGTTCCGACAGTGTCTGAACAGCAACCTGCTGATATTTTCACTAAGGGTCTACTTCCAAAGTCTCATGATTTTTTAATGTCCAAGCTTCACATGTTTAACGTTTTTGGATATTGAATTATGGGGGGTGTTAAAAATATAATTCAATATCTTCTCTTTATCTCGTATTGGACTCTTTCTTTGTCTTTCTTTTGTTTACTTTGCAGGCTTGCTGTTTTGGTTTGTTGCTGGTTGCAGTTTGGGCCCTATGTTCGTGGGCCAATGGTGGGCTTTAGGGTTTGTGGTGTGCGGTGTCCATATAAGCGAGCCTTAGGGCTCATTCTTCATCATCAAAAACAACGCTCCTCTCTCGTCTCTCTCATTTGCAGCTCCTGATGATTTCTTGTTCTTGATGTTATAATAGTTCTGATAAATCTCATGTTCTTAGGTCATCACTTTGATGATCTGAGTTTGTTTGTTCTCTATTTTCATACGCTGTAAACCGAGATCTTATTGTTCAAAGTTCTATCTATCTGGTTGTGTATTTCTGACAGATAGCAAATAATATCATTCCCTTGGAAATAACCCAACACAAATATGCTCCTAAGGTTCTAGCAGCTCTAGATAAGGATGACTCAGTCGTTTGGCATCGTCGATATGGGCACCTATACGAACAAGGGTTGCGGCTAATCAGTGAAAAAAATATGGTGTATGGTCTACCACAAACTATCAAGCCCTGGTCTGTTTGTGAAGGTTGCGCACTTGGTAAACAGACTAGAAAATCATTTCCAAAGGAGGTTGACATGCTTCCTGTGTACTATAATTGGTACATGCAGATATTTGTGGTCCGATGTCAGTCAGTTACATCATTGGGTGGCAGTCTATATTATTTCATACTTATTGATGATTATAGCAGGATGTCATGGTTGTTTTTCTTGACAAACAAATCAGAAGCATTCAAGAAGTTTAAGATCTTCAAGGTGAAAGTTGAGAACGAGTCGGGATAGAACATTGCTACCTTGAGGATAGATAGAGGGGGAGAGTTCTATTGTTATGAGTTTAATGCAGCTTTGTATACACCGTTGCAGAAAGAAAAAGTTGGACAATAATGGAGATGTCTTCGAGCATGATGTATGGAAAGAATTTGAGCAAAGTGTTTTGGGGAGAGGCAGTCTCGACTGCTGTTTATGTGCTGAATCGTTCATCTACAAAGGCCTTGATTTGTCAGACACCATATGAAGCATGGATGGGTAGAAAACCAACAATTCATCAGGTATTTGGAACCGTTGCTTATAGTTTGAAACCAAAACAACTTATAAAGAAGTTAGACCAAAAGTCAAAAAAATGTGTGCTTATGGGGTATTCCACTAGTTCAAAAGCATATCGTTTATTTGATTTAAAAAACAAAAGCATAATTATTTGTAGAGATGTGTTTTTTGATGAAAGTTCAAAATTGAAAGCTAACACCCAAGAAAAAGATGGCCTGCCAACTGAAGTGGTACAAGTTATTTTAGACAAAGAGATGAATAGTGATGGCACATACAATGACAACTCAAATGGTGATGGGGAAAACAACGTAGAATGTAGTACTAATGCTCAATATGGACAGAATAGTCAAGGTACAAATGGTGGCAACAAGAGTGGTACCTCATCTACTAATATTGGTTCAATCAAGTACTGCTTCCTCATCTAGTATCTCTTCACTCAAAACCCACTGCTTAGATGATATTTATGATACAACAGAGCCCATAGAAGATGTTGATTACTCATGCCAATTCGCCCTCACTATAAGAAAGGAGTCTATGACGACTAGACCTATCGCGACGACATGGTGTCCTCGCTATAGGTCACTCTATGGCGATGAAATGTCGTCGCCATAGGGCCATCTTCGTTTTTTGGCTACCACAAAACTACGGCGAAGACAAACTGTCGCCTTAGATCCAACCTATCGCGACGACATAAAGTCGTCACCAAGAGTGGTCGCCATAAGTCATTTTCTTTTGATTTTGATTTATTTTAAATCATACAAAAAATTAAAAAAAAAACTATTTTTTTCTTTATTTTTCCTCTAAAAACTTGAACCAATAAAACATATTCCCAGATAAACATTCTAGCATTTGATCAATGAAAGGTAATGGAAAATGATCTTTTCTTGTTGCATCATTAAGCTTGCGTTAATCGATGCAAATCTCCAACCCGTGAGTGTTCTCGTAGGTATAAGCTCATTCTTTCATGAACTTAAAGAACTACCATGTCACTTGGAGTATGCCTATTTGGATGAGAACTCCAAATTACCGTCATTATTGATTCCAATTTGACGAGTGAGAAAAGGTGAAGCTTTTAAAGGTGTTAAAGACATACAAGAAAGCTATGGCTTGGAAGATCATGGATATAAAAGGAGTACATTATGGTGTCCTCGCTATAGGTCACTCTATGGTGATGTGTCACCATATGGCCATCTTGGTTTTTGGCTACCACAAACCTACAGCGAAGACAAACTGTCGCCTTAGATCCAACCCATCGCAACGACATAAAGTTGTCACCAAGAGTGGTCACCATAAGTCATTTTCTTTTGATTTTGATTTATTTTAAATCATACAAAAATTATAAAAAACATTTTTTTCTTTATTTTTCCTCTAAAAACTTGAACCAATAAAACATCCCCAGATAAATATTCTAGCATTTGATCAATGAAAGGTAAGGAAAAATGATCTTTTCTTGTTGCATCATTGAGCTGACGTTAATCAATGTAAACTCTCCAACCCGTGAGTGTTCTCGTAGGCATAAGCTCATTCTTTCATTTGTCACCACCGTCATACCTCGTTTCTTTAGTACCACTTCAACTGGACTAACCAATGGGGAATCGGAAATCGGGTAGATCAAGCCGGCATCAAGTAGCTTGATTACCTCCTTCTTTACCACTTCTTGCATGTTAGGGTTAAGGCGATGTTGGTGTTGCACCACCGACTTGTAATTATCCTCTATTAAGATTTTATGGGTACAAAAAGAAGGATGTACTCCTTTTATATCCATGATCTTCCAAGCCATAGCTTTCTTGTGTGTCTTTAACACCTTTAAAAGCTTCACCTTTTCATCACTTGTGAAATCGGAATCAATAATGACAGGTAATTTGGAGTTCTTATCCATATAGGCCTACTCCAAGTGACATGGTAGTTCTTTAAGTTCCAAGGATAGTGGTTCCTCAACCGATGGTTTAGCCTTAGTTGTTTCATCTCTTTCCATTACTTCAAATACTTCTGAACTAGAGAATGGTTCATTAGTCAGCACGCGAGCCAACTCATCAATTATTTTCACGTGATGAAGTTCAATGTTTTCCCCATCAAGCAATTATATATCCAAAGCTTTCTGTTCACAACTTTCCTGTAAATAATGATCCACATGTGAGTCTATTGTATCAATAAAGTATAATGAATCGCATGATTATGTGAATGTTGCATGAAATTTTTAATATCATAGACCACCCCATCTTTATCTACCCTTAGAGTTAATTTTCCATTGCACACATCAATTAAGGCTCTTGAGGTAGCTAAGAATGATCGACCTAAGATAAACGGTACATTTTTATCTTCATCCATGTCAATAATTAAAAAATAATCGGGAAGACGAATTTATCAATTTTAACCAACATGTTTTCAACTATGCCCCTAGAGTATTTCATGGATCTATCGACAAGTTGGATGCTCATTTGGGTCAATTTAGGCTCACCTAAATATAGTTTTGCAAATAATGAGTACGACATCAAATTAATGCTAGCACCTAGGCCGGCTAATGCATTACTAAAAGATAAGCTACTTATTAAATAAGGAATAGTGAAACTCCCTAGATTGGTCATCTTCTTGGGTAGTTTGTTTTGCAAAACTGCCAAGCATTATTCATTCAAAGTCACATGCGAAATCTCTTTAAGTTTCTTCTTTTTTGTTAGAATGTCATTATGAAACTTGGCATACTTTGGCATCTGTGACAAAGCTTCAACAAATGGTAAGTTAATATGTAATTGTTTGAAAAGTTCAAGAAATTTACCATATTGTTCTTACATCTTTTCCTTTTTCAATCTATCAGGATAAGGAACAGTAGGCTTGTAAACTCTCAATGGTTCTTTGACTTGTGCGATACTTGATGGGCTTCACCTAGTATGTTGCACCTCGTCTTGAGCCTCAATTTCTCGTCACCAATTGGCTCGAATGTATAAGCTAAGTTATCCGAATGAGTGGTCTTGCCATTTCTAGTTATGACTGCTTTCACATGAGCTTTTAGATTAGGCTCGGTGTTACTTGGAAGACCACCTTGTTGCCTTGCAGATAATTGCCTTGGAATTTCTTCCACTTTGGCTTCTATACTTTGCATTGTGGTTTGATGGTTCTCAACTCCATCTCGTGTTATTGATGAAGAACTTCAGAACTTTGATGATCACTTTCGGCTGTAGGAATTGTGCCATCATCTCTTCCAAATTAGATTTCTTTTCTGGTTGTGAGCCACTACTTGAGCCTTGATGTTGTAATTGTTGTCATTTTTTGATTTTGAAGGCGGAATTGATTGTGAGTTTGTTACTGATACGGTTGATGGCTTTGCTGTTGATGGCTTTTATATGTTGGCCTTGGTTGAAATCCTTGGGTTTGGTTGCTACCACTTGCCCTCTAACTAAAATTCGGGTGATTTTTCCAACCCGCATTGTATCTGTTGCTATATGGGTTGTTTTGAGGACGAATTTGACTTCCCACAAAGTCAACTTGCTTGGTAGGGTTGAACATTTCCCTTTGTTGATGATCCGAACTCATACGGGGTCCCCTACACATATCACAAACTGCTTGGGCCCTGTTTACTTGCATTTGATTTATTGGGTTTGTAAGTGCTTCAACTTGTGCAAGTAAAGAATGATATGTATCAACTTAATAAACACTCTGCCTTGGTTATCTATTTCTTGGAGGTTGCCATGAACAGCTGTTGTTGGCCAAGTCTTCAATCAACTCATGTGTCTCCTCGGGTGTTTTATCCCAGAATGCACCTCATGCGGATGCATCAATAATCTAATGACTTTAAGGACATAACCCATTGTTAAACATTTGGATTTGAAACCAAGGTTCCAATCCATGACTTGGGCACTTCCTCATTGAATCTTTATACCTTTCCCATGCTTCATAGAGTGATTTTCCTTCATCTTGCATGAATGATGTGATTAAATTCCTTAATCTAGCAGTTTTTTTATGGTGGAAAGTACTTCAAGATAAATTTTCCGGCCATTTGATCGCAAGTGGTGATGGAACCAACAGAAAGTGTATTCAACCATTGCTTTGCCCTATCACGTAGTGAAAAAGAGAATAACCGGATTCTAATTGCATCATCACTAACTCTGTTAATCTTGAAGGTATCACATACCTCAAGAAAGTTTGCAAGGTGAAAGTTTGGACCATCATCCGGACGACCATCAAATTGACAATTGTTTTGGATCATTTGAATCATGCTTGATTTATCTCAAAGTTGTTAGCTTCCACATTCGGTCATACAATGCTAGGTCTTACACCTTCCAAAGATGGTTTGGTAAAATCATAGATCATTCTTCTATTATCTTGCCCCACCATTGTGTCTTTGGTTTGCTCCTCTTCATTTTCTGTTTCGTTGGTATCCTTCTTTTCACTTTCGGTTTCGTTTGAGCCTTCTAGCCTCATCGCTTCACTTTTGATTTATTGTGCTACTTTTTGGGGATCGGGCCCTCAAGTTCCTTCTGATTGCCTTTTCAGGTTCAGAATAAGGCTCTACAAGATCATCCACCGGTGAAGATGCTGACATAAGCTTTCTGAAGACACAAACACTACCAAACGTAGAAGAAAGATAAAGGTAACAAAATAACTACATTAAACTGAAATAATTAAATACAAAGGATTGGCTAAATTAATGACTCAGATCTTTCTTAGAATTGTCGTGTCCCCGGTAACGGCGCCAAAAACTTGATGTGTGCTTTGATATACGGATTTTAATGATAGATTTTACACAATAAAGCTTTAAATTATGAAATGATTTTTACCTTATGACTAACTACACACACAATAAGCAAGTGTACCTATCGATTGGTAGTATAGCTTTTGGCAAGAACCAAGTATCGATCCGTGGACACGAAAGCTCCTGATACTAAGTCTTTATCATTATCTAGCTGATAAGAGATTTGTTATGAAAATTATGATAGACTAAATTAACTAACAATTAATCTATCTTGAAGTAAATAAACGAAGATTAAGAAAGTCAATCAAAGAAAGATATCATTTAGACTTTGATTCAGCTTAGCAAAACAATAACAATATGCATGAACTTACGGTGAGATCAATTTTTACACGTGAATCATGGAAGTAAATTCCTGTCAAGGTTATCTAATTATATAACTTTTTGAAAAGCTAGAACGATAAACACACAATAGCCACCTGAAGGTATGTAGTGAAAAAACTAATGATATTATTAAGTGAATATGAAAGATGGTTTGGGCTCCCATCAAGGATACTCAAATCCACAAACTTCTGGAAAGTTAACACGATACACACATAATAACCACCTCAATTCGCGTAATGTAACAACAATTATGCAAATTCCTCAACTTATGAATGTCCTAACACGAATACATGAACTATAAATATGTGTATTATCGATGGTTACACATACAAAAATCTAGGAGAAATTCATAACAAACAGAATGGTTTTCTCAAACATATGTATAAATATTCAACCCTCATTCACCATTCCTAGTAAAATGTTATAAATCACACACTAATGTATGCAACTCATGAATAGATGTTTCAACACATGATTTTCCAACATAATATGCTTATAACACCCATAAGATTCAACATTTTCTCAAGCTAAACAAGCACACACAATCATTAAAGAGCATTCATAACTTTGTAATAACCATTGACCTAACCATCATCAAGAGTTACATACAAGATGTCAAAGTGTTTTAAGCTTCATCTAATCTAAGTGATTAAGATTGTTTAACCCATAAGGCCTACAAAAACCACAACCAAACTCATAAACATAGAAGAAAACATGGTAGATCTAGAGATTTTCAAACCAAGATGAGTAGAGGTGGGTTGTATGTTGTTGAATTCTTCCTTGGAGCAATTGATCTTCAATCTTGGTTTCTTTTTTCAAAAAATGCTTAAAAGTCAGTTGGAGGATAAAGGGGGCTAGGGTTTCTTGTTTTACTACTTGTTTTCATATGAGGTTTAATTTTGACTTAAAAGGAAAATGCAAGCCGCATATGACCATGTCTAAAGCGACATGGTCGTGTCATCCATTAGACTTGAAATTATTGAACATTCTGATATGACCATGTCAGAATTCGACTTGGCCATTTCATAAGCCAAACTTCCACAATTTCACTTAATTCTTGAGTATTTTCAATAAAATCACCAAGTCACCAACTAAACTACATAAATTCAAATAGAACACAATTAAGTATTGATCGAACTAAATTTGCAATAAAAACGCTTAAAAGGAGAGATGATATACATTATTAACATGTATATTTATTCACATATCAGCTATGAAAGCCCTTCATGTCATGTATGTTTCGGAAGAAAATTTTTTGATTTTTCATGGTGTCCGACTCCGAAACAATGGCCCTGTTCTTTCTCATTTTCTCTATGTTGATGACGCCTTAATAATGGGGGAATGGTCTAACTCTAATGCAAAAAAATAGCGAGAATGCTTTGATGTTTTCACTTATCCTCGGGTTTAAAGATTAATTTTAGTAAGAGTTATGTCTGACTCGGTGTTCTAATTGGGGCTAATATGAATTGAGGAAACAACTAGGACTGGTCTTAGCTAAATTGAGCTCTCGTCTATCCACATGAAAATAAAAACGCTTTCGTTTGGGGGAAGACTTACTAAGAGTAAGTTTGTCCTTCGGATCCCACTCTCCATGAATGGCTAGTTTGGGCTTCATTAAAGATTAACTTCTTAGCATGCAGGTTAAGGCTCAATGGACATTTATCACGACTATCTTTCAAGAAGAGTTTTATGTGGCGTGTCAACTGAATCGGCAGATAATTTGTTTCTTTTATGATTTTGCGAAGCAGGTTTGGGACATGATCTTATGTTGCTGTAAACCTTTGATGGATTTTAACTATATTTCGGGACTCCTTGAGTTCCCTTTCTCTTTACTAGTGCAAGCAAAGCATAAGAAGGTTGTATACAAGATAGTTATGACAACTATTTGGTTTATTTGGAAGTCAAGAAATGATTTATTTTTTCATGATAAATCTTCATCCTTATCTGGGGTGATGGATCAAGTCAAATTTCATTCTTTTTCATGGTTGAGGTGTAAAGTTAAGATAGTGGATTTGCAATAGCAGAGTTGGTGTAGTTTTTTGGTGTAACATCATTGATGTACGGATCTTTATATGTTCTGCCTTAGCTTCTTCCCAGGGTTCTTTTTGTTTTAACGAATGTCATTCAAAAAAGGAAACCTTTTATTTCTATGTTTCTCTCTCTCTCTCTAGGGACGTGGCATGAAAGTAGCAATATACATGGAGATGCAACAAACAGATAAAGCTTTCTCTTGAAACACGTAGACCACCATTCATGCTAAACTTCTAAATGTTATAGTTATAACTAATAGGTCGAATGGGTAGATGGGGATAAAAACTAATGGTTAATTACAATTATATTACCCGTGTAATATAAGGGGTGTTGGATCATGATGAGGTTGGTGCAACTAAAACCACTTCATAGTCATTTTTGGTGCTACATTAAAGGGCTTCCGAAGCCAAGCAAGAGATCTTCCGAGAGTCTGAAGAACAACAGCCGAAGACAAAGTCTGATGAAAGAGCTGAAGACAAAGTCTGAGCTTTCGAAGACAAAGTCTGATGAAAGAGCTGAAGACAAAGTCTGAGCTTCCGAAGACAAAGTATGATGAAAGAGACAAAGTCTGCTTCCGAAGACAAAGAAGACTCCAAGTCTCGGAAGAAGCAGTCTTCCGAAGTATAAGTGGCTTCGGAAGAAGTTATTCTTCCGAAGTACTTTATCCTTCGGAAGACATTGCTATGTCCAGCAGATAAAAGTATGGTCCCTGACAGTCCGCTGTAGACCTCTGATACAACATGGCATCTTCCTAAAGAGCCATTTTGTTGACAATACTTTATTCTACTGTTCACCTTTTTATGATAGTACATGTTATCAACTTTAGTTGGTGACAAAAGGTAAGTCAGGGACATGTCCTGACTACCAACTCTCAGGCAAAATGTCTGAAAGACCTCACCTAGAGTCTTGTAGTATAGATGTAAGGTTAGAGGTGTCCAGCTGGTATCAAAGTATATCCGGCTGTAGGTAGTATTATATATATCTTCTCCATGTAACTCATTAGTTAAGTGATTTGAGTCCAAGAGTCTTGTAATCCTTTGAGTTGAGAAGCAATATATAAAAGTACCTTGAAAATTTACATTCTGTGTTTATTTACTTAGTGCTTGTTACTTGTTATATTGTGATCAACTCTTCATAGACTCTTGCTGAGTGTTGATTCAAGGTGAGTTTGAGACAAAAACCATCTGTTGAGTGACCCATAATCGATCCTGCAATTGGTATCAGAGCTCCAGGCTCTTGATTGTGAGATCTTACCATCCAAATCAACTTGTTTTTCACTCCTCACTACAAACCACTCACTCAAATGACTGCTCTCTCCAAGGCTGATATGGAAACCGGTACAATGACCAAGTCCCCACTAATCACCCCTGAAGACTTTGACACATGGTGTATCAGAATGGAAGGCTTCATCAAGTGTCAAGATTCAAGGATGTGGGACTCCATTGTGAATGGTCCTTTCATACCAAGCACCACTTCTGCCACTGGTAATCGCATCATTCCAAAAGATGTTGATGATTACTCAGAAGAAGATAGGAAGAGAATAGAGCTAGATCAAAGGGCTATGACTTCTCTCCAAACTGCTCTCCCCAACTCCGTCTACAAACGCTTCAAGAAGTGCAAAACCGCTAAAGATTTATGGGAAGCATTAAAGCTGATGTATGAAGGATCCAAGGAAACCCAAGAGAACAAGAAGGATCTCTTGAAGCAGCAGTTTGAGAACTTTACTTTAAGGCTGGTGAGACCTTGACTCAACAATACTTCAGGTATGTTGAGATAGTAGATACTCTGGTGGATATTGGAGTAGCTCTTGAGAATAGAGACATAGTTAGGAAGTTCATGTCTTCCCTTCCTAAACTATGGATACATTACTGTGTTGTAATCAAGAGAACTTCGGACCTTAAGACTCTTACTCTGACAGAGTTGTATGGTATCCTAAGTGCATTCCAGATGGAGATGAACATGCAGAACTCCACTGGTCACTCTAATAACCAACTGAGTTCAGCCCTTCATGTGGTTGAAAGGGAAATCATAGAACCACAACATCAGTTGCTATGTTACCCTGACAACTCACACAGTGGACCCTACATTACTCTACCTGAGACTCCAAAGTCTCAAAACGTTCAACACAACTCCTCTCAGGATAGTTGTGCCTTTGTCTCTGGAAGTGGACACTCTGGTAATTTTCAATACTACTTTGATGATCTTGAGTGCTTCAGTCCAGATGATGTGGAGTATATGGACATTGTCCAGCAGATGGCTCTTTTAACTTACAGAGCGAAGAAGTTCTTCAAGAGAACTGGAAGGCAATTCCCTCAAAAACCCAGTCAACAGTAGGTTTGGGTTTGATAAGAGCAAAGCAAAGTGTTACAACTGCAACCAACTTGGTCACTTTGCTAGGGAATGCAAGGCTCCCAAGAACAACCCGGGAACCCCACAGGCCTCCACACATCCCACTACTTCAAAGCATGAAGAGAAGTCAACTGAAACAGCTGCTGTGGCTCAAGAAGTTGACTGGAGCTTCATGGTTCAGGATGTGACTCCCGCTCAAGCACTCATGGCCAGAACAGATGATGATCAGGTATATGAACATCTTTGTACTGCTGCTTGTATTGATAAAGTTAAACTTTATAAGGATTACATTTCGGAAATCTGATCTGAGGTTGAGTCTTTAAATGTGTTAAAATCTGATTTTAAGAGAGCTGAATCTGACTATCAAAAGAAAATTGAAGAGTTAGAGAAAACTGTGTCTCTTTTAAAACATGAAAAGACCAACTATAAGACTCAAATCAAAGATCTGATATCCAAACTATCTGAAGTTCAAGCCCAGTTAGTCACTGCTGAGGCTCAGGCTAGGATGCAAGCTATTGCTGAGCAAAGCTTCCAAACTATTCTTGCATCATCCTCTCATTCCAAAATGTTTTATCAAAACAAAGAAGGGTTGGGAACCAATGAAATAGCTCCACCACACTCTTATGAGTCTATTAGACTACCTAGATGTGGTACTGAAGAGCAAGAGGTTCCAACTGCTGACCCTTCTCCATTGGAACTAGAGGATGAGGCAACAATAGTGGCCACCACAGGGGAGAAACTGGAGGATACACTCATCTCCACCTGTGAAGACCAAATCCTAACCACCAAGGCAAGAAGAAGCAGAGCTAAAGCTACTAGAAGGACTGCCAAGAAGGTTGCAGAGTCCAAGCTTTAGATTGACCCAAACCAAAAGAGTGTCTTCATTTCTGCTAGATTCCAAGTGGTAGGTACTCCTGATTCAGGAAAGGAGTGTAGTACCAGCACTCCTGTCCTACCGAAGGATCAGAAGTTGAAAGGAAAAGTTGCTGATGAAGAGAAGAAATCCAAGAAACAGCAATCTACAAGTTCCCAGAAGGCTAGCATTGCATGCATAATGTGTGGTCTGCACAACCACATGGCTAAAGATTGTTACTACAATCTAGCAAGCACACATTATGCAAATAATGCTAGAAGAGAAGGAGTCAGAGAAGGTTTCTCAGTTGGACCACTTCAAACGGTCCAAATGATGAAAAAGGGAAAATTGATCTCGGAAGCCAAGTTGCTTTCGGAAGGAAGTGCTCCTTCCGAAGGGAAAATGGCTTCGGAAGCCCTACCTTCTAAGGTGCGGAAGAACAAGAAGGCTCCCTTGAAACCATCTCAGATGAAGACTACTACGGAAGAAAAGGTGGTGAAGGCTTCTTCCGAAAAGAAAGAAGCTTCGGAAGAAGACCATGCTGCAAAAGCTTCAACAAGCTCATCCTCAAAGATCAACCAAGGGATGGATTGGAAGATCAAAGAAGATGCTGCAGCCCAAACCTCTTCTTCAATGACCTCTATTGAACCCCAATGCATATCCTTTGGTTCAATTATGTCACTCTCTTTGGAAGAGCCCAAGACCTGCAAGGCTTGGGCTTCCAAACAAAACTAACCATCTCATCTTATGTGCAGGGACGTTCATTTGACAAAAACAACAATGTCTGGATTGTAGATAGTGGATGCTCCAGGCAAATGACAGGAAACAGATCTCTCCTCCAACAATTCCAGAACTTTGATGGAGGGCCTGTCCAATTTGGAGGTGAGGCCGGAGGATATATTTCTGGCAGAGGAAGTATATCCAATGGCAGAATAAACATTGACAAAGTTCACTTTGTCAAACAGCTTGAACACAATCTGCTAAGTGTTTCTCAATTCTATGACCAGAAGCATCAGATGCTTTTCACAGAACATGAGTGCATCATCTTCAAACCAGGGATGAGAATTCCTCCCGAATTGGTGCTTCTTAGATCTCCCAGGAAAGGGGATATGTACAAGCTGGATATGAACAATGCTTCTCCTATGGGTGAAGTATCATGCTTTCTTTCCAAAGCTGATAGTGATGAGTCAACACTATGGCATAAACGTATGTGTCATGTGAATTTTAAAACAATGAATAAATTGGCTAAAAATAACTTGGTACATGGTTTGCCTAAAAAGGAATTTTTCTGCAAAGATAACTGTGTTGCATGCCTGAAAGGAAAACAACACAGATCATCTCATAAATCCAAATGTGTTAACTCTATCACTACTCCATTACACTTATTGCACATGGATCTCTTTGGTCCCACAAGTATAATGAGCATTGGAAGGAAATCATACTGCCTTGTGATTGTTGATGATTTTACAAGATTTACATGGGTATTCTTTTTAAGAAGTAAAGATGAAACTGCTGAAACTTTAAAATCTTTTATTCATAAAATAGAAAATCAAATTGATCACAAGGTTAAAATCATTAGAAGTGATCAAGGGACTGAGTTTAAGAACTTTGTTCTTGACTCATTCTGTGACTCAAAAGGGATTGCCAGACAATATAGTGCTCCCAGAACTCCTCAATAAAACGGTGTTGCTGAGAGGAGGAATAAGACACTTATTGAGGCTGCTCGGACCATGTTAGCTGATTCAAAGCTGCCTCTAACATTCTGGGCAGAGGCAGTCAGCACTGCATGCTATGTGCAGAACAGGGTTCTTGTAGTTAAGCCCCATAGAAAAACCCCTTATGAGTTATGGAACAAGAGGCCACCGTTCATTGGCTTTCTAAGGTCCTTTGGCTGCAGGTGTACCATACTTAACACAAAGGACAACTTAGCAAAGTTTGCTAAGAAGTCGGATGATGCTATCTTTGTTGGATACTCTTCTAGCTCCAAAGCTTATAGAGTATACAATATCAAGAATCAACAATTTGAGGAGTTATCCAATATAGTTGTTAATGAGCACACTCCTTGTGTTAGGGGGAATGGACCTGAGTATATCTTTGATTAGAATTGTTTCTAAACTATTCTAAACCACCTTGTGAGAATGTTTCAGCTGGAATAGGTGCTCAAGATGATGCTGATGCTGATGCATGTCAACTATTTGAGCTTCCCAGACCTCTTCCAAATTCTCCAAGAGCTAAAAGGCAACAAGCTTCAACCATTCACAGATCTGATAGTGTAACTATCTCCAGGAATAGTGAAGCTTCAACAAGTGAATCACTTGATCAACCTCAAAGTTCTTCAGGTGATCCATTACAATACCAGGTTGAGGGAAGTAGTATTCTGAAGGAACAGGCAACTGTTAATCCTACTTCACAACCAACCATTGATGATGTTTCTCAATCATTCAATCAGTCCTCATTGAATGACTTTGGAACAGCAGTTGGACAGAGTGATCCAGTTCCTGATCAGAATATGTCTAACCTAGACTTATCTCTGCAACTGGAAGTGATTCCTCGTCTTAGGATTCACAACACTCATCCAACTGAAAACATCATAGGGAATGTCTCTGAGGGTGTGAGAACAAGAGGACAAACTCATCATGGGAATGTCTTCTTGTATTCATGCTTCTTGTCTCAGATGGAACCAAAGAAGGTAGAAGATGCCTTAAAGGATAGTAGTTGGGTTGAATCGATGCAAGAGGAGCTGCTTCAATTCAAAAGACAAAAGGTCTGGAATCTATGCCCACTACCATCTGGTCAAGTACCCATAGGCACTAAATGGGTATTCAGGAACAAGAAAGATGATAGAGGCTTGATTATCAAGAACAAGGCAAGACTAGTAGTTCAAGGGTAGACCCAGGGGGAAGGAATTGATTATACTGATGTCTTTGCACCTGTTGCAAGACTTGAGGCAGTTAGGATCTTCCTTGCTTATGCTGCATCCAAGAACTTCACAGTCTACCAACTTGATGTCAAGTGTGCTTTTCTATATGGGGATACAGATAGGGAAATCTATGTATGTCAACCTCCAGGATTTGAAGACCCACAGCACCCCAACTATGTGTGCAAACTGGATAAAGCTCTATATGGGCTGCACCAAGCACCTAGGCTGTGGTATGAGACCTTGTCTCAGTTTCTCCTGAAGAATGGCTACACCAGAGGTACCATTGACAAGACTCTTTTCATCAGAAAGAGTGGAGAAGACATTTTGCTTGTACAATTCTATGTTGATGACATCATATTTGGTTCTTCAAATGACCAAATGTGCAAGGACTTTGAGAGCATTATGAAGCAGAAGTTTGAGATAAGTTCCATGGGAAAAATGGACTTTTTCCTTGGAATTCAGGTGAAACAGATGAAGGAAGGGTTCTTTATAAGTCAATCTAAGTATGTCTCAGACATCTTAGATAGATTTGAAATGAAGGACTGTAAACCAGCCAAGACACCCATACCCAGAAACCATAATCTTTGCCCTGACCTTGAGGGGGAGGATACTGATCAACATCAGTACAGAGCAATTATTGGTTCTCTGATGTATCTCACTGCAAGTAGACCAGATATCATGTTTGCCACATGCATTTGTGCAAGATATCAGGCTGCTCCCAAGGTGTCTCACCTAGCTGCTGCAAAGAGAATCCTCAGACACCTCAAAGGAGCACCTAAACTAGGTCTCTGGTATCCAAGAAATAGTGATTTCAATCTCTATGGATACTCTGACAGTGACTATGGTGGCTGCAACATTAACAAGAAGTCAACATCAGGAGGATGTCAATTTCTTGGTGGAAGGATTATCTCATGGTAATGCAAGAAACAATCCTGTGTCTCTACATCAACTGCTGAAGCTGAATACATTGCTGCTGCTAGCTGCTGTGCTCAACTGCTATGGATTCAAAATCAGATGTTAGACTATGGATTCAACTTCATGACTACTCCTATCCATATTGACAACAATAGTGCTATCTCCATTACTGAGAATCCAGTGAAGCACTTCAAGACAAAACACATTGATATCAGGTATCATTTCATTAGAGATATTCATAAGAAACATCTGATCAAGTTAATCAAAGTTGACTCAGATGAACAATATGCTGATTTGTTCACAAAGGCATTTGATGAACAAAGATTTAAGTATCTCATATCAGCTATTGGGATGATAAATATTGATTAACTACCTCTTTTGAAAAAAGCTTTTTAAATGTGTAATGTCTTGTGTCAATACAATTTAAGCCCTGTTACAAAAGATCTTTAAATTATTCTAAGTGTAAATTCCTTCCGAAGAGGAATTAACTCTCGGAAGATATTCTTGAATATCTTCCGAAGCCAAAATTCCTCAATGGAAATTTTCTTCTCGGAAGAGCTTTTGGTCTCGGAAGAAGCGATTGATTTCACATTAGATCTACTTCCGAAGCTTATAAAACTCTCCATTCGGAAAGGCAACTTTACCTTCGGAAGCAATGCCTTGCCTCGGAAGAGAAAGTGCCTTCAAAAGACAATTTTACCTTCGGAAGCAATGACTTGCTTCGGAAGAGAAATTGCCTTCGGAAGAAAGTTACCTTCGGAAATGTTTTACATTCGGAAGTAGATATTTTTTGGGCCCCACTCTGTAAAAGGTAAAGATTTTGTTCATGATGTCAGATTATTTAAAATTATCCTTTGCCGCCACTGTCATTTCTCTTCCGTAAACCATCATACCACCCACAGTAACCCCAAACAGTTACCCTATTACCGCCACTACCACAATTCATCCCCTTTAAATAATCTTGACTGATCAATTTCATCTTCTTTCACCAATTTACTGCCCTAACTATTTCTTTCACTGTCAAACCTGCAATTTCACCCAAATTCAAGCTTACCTTCTATTCAATGGCGCTAAACCCTCAGCACAACCAAGTCGCATTACTCGATTCGTCAAGGGATGCCGACTTCACACAAATCATCACCTTTCTTACCGAATCCACATACCTTACTGCACTTACAGTTAACCCCACCGTATACTCCAACCATATGTCCGAATTCTGGAGTAACGGTCAAACTGCAGTTCTGAATGGGGTTCGAGTCCTAAGAACCCGCATTTGTGGCCAAGAGTTGGTCATCACTGAACAGCTCATCAGGGAGCATCTCGAGCTTCATGATGATGGGGCTCCTACTGAGTTCCCCAAAGAAGACTTGGAAGGCACCTATATCCTCATGGGATATGGAGGGGATGTGAGCAGATCTACCGTCTACAAGTTTAACTTCTCTTACCATTGGAAGTTCCTGCTGCACATTATCCTGCACTGCCTCTCCAACAAATCAGGGGGTTGGGATCAAATCCCATATGAACTAGGATGCCTAGTTCATGGGTTGGTAAGAGGTCTCCGATTCAACTACTCACGATTTGTGTTGACCAACCTTATCAGCAATCTGAGTAGGGATACATTCTTCATGTATCCCAGATTTATCCAACACATAATCAACTGTGAGCTGGAACCGAGCAAGCTTGTCTGCGCAGCTACTCTTACTGTTCCACAAGTGAGGCCTACCATCTTCAAAATACTGAAGAAGGTTTCCATCAACTTCACTGGACGGTACACTCCGTTACCTCCAGAGATGACTGAGCGCATAGCTCCTGGTGACATCCCTGTTATCCCTACAGGTGATGAACCCACACCAGCAACCTCCACCACAATGCCAAAATATTCTTTACCCATCAAAGTTACATACCAGAGACGACCCAAACGAACCCTTGTTCAATCTACTCTGATTGAACAAGCTCCTTCAGTTCAAACCAAAAGGGCTAGAGTGGAATCATGGGCTCCCACTCAGTCCGAGGTCACACCTTCCTTCACATTTGACCTCAATGTGGGTTTTGAGCCTCCTCAGTCTCAAACCCAAGAGCCTGAACCCCAAGCCTTAAGCCCACAGGGTGAGTCTCCACACTCCCCTGTGCAGCCTTGTAGGGACAGCCCCACCATAGGCTCAATGCCTGTAGACATTGATCTAGGTCCCGGGTCAGTAGGTTTAACTTCCCTATCTTTCACTGACCTTTTACTCCGCACTGATGAAGAGATTACATCTCTCCATGGCCATGAAGTTGATCTATAACACCCTCTGAAAGTTCAACAGAGCCAAGAGGGATCCATTGTCTCTAGCCCCCATCGGAAGCCAATTATTGAGGTGAGTCCCACTGATATGGAGGGGACTCATGTAGGCTCAGCTGCCACTACTCAGAGTCTCTCATTAAGCTCTCAGGACGTGGTAACATCAATAGGACTGAGTCTACGGCAACTTTGCCCATTGACATCTCTGAAAGAGATGACTTTGAAGCCACATCTGGTGGTGAGACTGAGCATACTAGGTATGTTATCTCATCTCCCCGTGATTCTTCTCATGAAGATGAGGGAAGTATGCAACTAACACTTCAGTACTTGCTTTCTAAGGTCTCCAACCTGGAATCACAGGTGAGGATCTTAGAATCAAGGACTGCCACTCAGCAACTTAAGATTAACAATCTCAAGGCTCAACTAGCTGAGAAACAGACGGAGAGGTCTGTTAGGCATGTACCTATTCAGGTCTCAATGACTTCTTCCTCTAGCTCATCTAGCTCTCAAGATGATGCTACCAAAAAGGGGGAGAGAGTTCAGAGACAAACACTTGAGGAACCATAGACCCAATCCCTTACTTCCCAACTCATCACACTACCTGAGTCATCTCAGTCTTTTCTAGAGATTGACTCAAAGATGCTTCAAGATCTCTATAGACTTTTCACAAAGTTTGTATTGAGATCATTCATAGAACAGCCCAGCCCCGACACCACACATATATATTTTGGGGCTGAGGAGCTTCAAAGACTGACTGCACCTTCTACCACTGTGGAAGAAGTTGGTCAACCTAAGGTCCACATGGAACCTGAGATTAGCTTCGAAGGGGAAATGGGGACTGATGGCCCAGCAACTAAAACAGTTGGGACAGAACTTGCAGCAGTCTCATCTTCTGAAGCTCAAGCTGAAGCTTCTGAATCTGACATTGAAGCCTCGGAAGAACAAGACAAGTCTTCCGAGGCCGAAATAGAAGCTGCGGAAGGCTTATTCCAGATATCCGAGGAACTGACCATCACAGATGTTATTGCTGAAATAGCATCTAAGGTGAGCAGGGAGGATATTTCTGACATTCCTCCAACCCAAACACCAGCTGAACTTCTCTCTCAATCACAACCCTCCATCTAAGAACCACCACAGTCAAGCATTGCCAAAGACAAAGGAAAAAGAAAATTGACTGCGAAAGAGCTTCAGGAGGAGGAGAGGACTGAGAAGCTCAAAAAGAAAGGTAGGTTTCCTATTGAAAAGCTGCTAGCTGCTAGTTCTAAGGCAGCTGCAGCCAATCAGGAAGAGATCAACCAAAAGAGAAGAACAACACTCATTGACCAGCTCATCAGCCTAGGAGCTGTTAATGAGGAAGTACTCCTGCTACCACTAGAGGAGTTGGTGTCTTTGGAGAGGTCAACCCGGCTAAGGCAAGAAGAAGAAGCCAGGTTGGCCTTGGAGAGGGAAGAAGAAGAGCGAAGAGAAGCAGCTCTGAAGCTGAGAGAGGATAGGATCAAATTCCTACTCTCAAGAGGCTTCAGTCGTCCTGAACTGTCTCCTCATGATGATGACATGATCCTACTGCTCCACAACAAAGAGCAGGATCAAATGGAGAAGGAAAGGAAGAGAGCTGCTAGGGAGAAGTTGAGGGAGAAGAAGAGGAGGGAAGAAGAGGAGGGGGTCACTGCTACTAGGAAGTCCAATGACAAAGCCTGGATGAAAGACTATCTCCGGGCTCATGGCTTCTCTGGTAGGCAGGTGGGACCTATGTCCGAAAGGACACTCCAGCGGATAGTCAGTGAAATAAAAGTTGACATCCGTTTGGGGATTTTGGTAGTGGCCTGTGCATTTGGGTTTGCGATTTGTGTTTATTGAGGCCTTTTATTTGGGGATTTTGGCTTTGATGGTCATCGACGTCCGTTCTATTGGTGGTCGTCAGCTCAGCTTCCCTATTTGTTCGGCACCGGCAGTTGTTGCATGCCCATGGATTTGCTCCCTCTCTGCAGCTCTCACCGCCATAGGCCTTCATCGACACTCACCACCATGGTTTAGCGAGCGTCTGGATGGTGGCGTGCCTCAAGTTGTCGCCACCTCCGATGGACCCGTTGGCCCCTCGGGATGGAGAGTCTCGATCTGAGACGAGATATGTTGACGATTGCCTTGGGCGATGGTGATGTTTGTACACACATCTGAGCCCACTCGATGTTACTATTTTTGTCTGATTTCATTTTAGCTGTTTCATGCTTGCTTACGTTTGCTTTAGCGTGGTGGTGATATTTGTTTGATTTGAATTTTGTCAATGATGATCGGAGAGATACGATCTGAGGCCATATATGTCGATGATTATGGTCGATGATGATGATTGTACATACATCTGAGGCCACTCAATGTTACGGTTTATGTCTGATTTCATCGTTCTAGCAGTTTCTTAGTCGTTTAGGTTTGTTTTGGCATAGACGTGTGTCGATGACGATGAATTGCCTCATCTGAGACCGGCTGTAGCATTGTTTAAATGTTAGGGAGTTGATTATGTCGAGTGGCTGCTCATTTATGATTAAGGTTGTTTCATTGGGTATGTTGTTTGATGGGTCGTGATGATGTGACAAGAGTTGCGTTGGTTGCCTGGCCGTGGCTATCGCGCAACGTGCGTATGGGTTACAACTAGTTATCATAATAAAACAAAAGTGTAAAAAATGATAAAATTAATAAAATAATAAAAAAAGACAAAAAAGAGAGAAGTAGACATGTGCAGGAACTTGTACAAAGATCTTAAAGGTTTTCTTATATGGTTTCTAAGCATATTATACTTATACTAAAAAACATTAATCTTTTAAAAACTTTATAAATATTATTTTGACATTTTTCGGTTTCTGAAGTTTTAGGTTTACCGCTATGGTTTAAAAAGATCATGAGTTTACCGCTATGGTTTAAAAAGATCATGATGCACTTCCTATATGTATATTGTATATAGACAGATAAATAGAAAAGAAGATTAGATAAAAATAAGAGGCTGTTTGGCAAATTCTGAATGGATAAGTGCTGAATCAATAAGAGATCTGAATCAATAAGAGGTCTAAACCAATAAGAGGTTTTGAACCAATAAGTGCTGAACCAGTTTAAGTCTGTTTGGTTGGATATTTAAATGACTGTGTCAAATGACTATTTTACCCAATCATATGAGCTTCTTTCAAAGAAGACGAAACAACTCTAATTATACAAACAACCCCAAATACAAAAAGCCCCAATTTCTGTTGATCCTATATTAAACAAATTTGAACCATCAACCTACTTGAACAAGCCTGTTTAGAACTAAAAGCTCAAACTATCATAAACTTAACATGAAAAAAACAATAATAATATCAGGTAGTGTAGTATCTAACAATAATAATAAAACCCATTATTCATCTTCAACAACAACCATTTAAATAATAATATAAGATAGTTTGTATAGAAAAAATATCTAACATAATTTGTGAAGGTAAGAATGGCACACGTTGCTATACATCCACCCATACAAATAAAGCCCATTATTCATCTTCAACAACTATTTAAAACAATAACCTTCACTCTCCCACATCCCTTCACCCTTCTGTCCAACCACCACCACCACCATCATCACCACCACCACCACCGACCACCTAATCCGAACTCTGCTCCACTACAAACCCTCAACAACACCCCCAAAGTCCTTCAAACTCCTCTGCTACCACCGGCCCGACTGCACCCCCAACCACATCCCAAACCCTAACTGCATCCGCATCTTCGACACCACCCTTCGTGACGGCGAACAGTCCCCCGACGCCACCATGACCACCAAGGATAAGCTCGACATCGCCCTCATGTAGCAGGATCCGTCCTCGCCATCGCAGACCAGACCCTCGTCGTCCCCGGCTGACCTTTACTCCACGTCTGACTCGGGTTAGATCTTGGTTTAGTCTGACCAAATAAGTGGTTCAGTCAGACCTTTTCTCCGTTAAGAGGTAACCAACCAAACATTCAACATCTGACCGAGTCGCGCACGTCTGACTGGGGTGCTATTTAATATAGGATATTTAAATGACTGTGTCAAATGACTATTTTACCCAATCATATGAGCTTCTTTCAAAGAAGACGAAACAACTCTAATTATACAAACAACCCCAAATACAAAAAGCCCCAATTTCTGTTGATTCTATATTAAACAAATTTGAACCATCAACCTACTTGAACAAGCCTGTTTAGAACTAAAAACTCAAACTATCATAAACTTAACATGAAAAAAACAATAATAATATCAGGTAGTGTAGTATCTAACAATAATAATAAAGCCCATTATTCATCTTCAACAACAACCATTTAAATAATAATATAAGATAGTTTGTATAAAAAAATATCTAACATAATTTGTGAAGGTAAGAATGGCACACGTTGCTATACATCCACCCATACAAATAATGCCAATTATTCATCTTCAACAACTATTTAAAACAATAACCTTCACTCTCCCACATCCGTTCACCCTTCTGTCCAACCACCACCACCACCATCATCACCACCACCACCACCGACCACCCAATCCGAACTCTGCTCCACTACAAACCCTCAACAACACCCCCAAAGTCCTTCAAACTCCTCTGCTACCACCGGCCCGACTACACCCCCAACCACATCCCAAACCCTAACTGCATCCACATCTTCGACACCACCCTTCGTGACGGCGAACAGTCTCCCGACGCCACCATGACCACCAAGGATAAGCTCGACATCGCCCTCATGTAGCAGGATCCGTCCTCGCCATCGCAGACCAGACCCTCGTCGTCCCCGGCTGACCTTCACTCCACGTCTGACTCGGGTCAGATCTTGGTTTAGATCTGACCAAATAAGTGGTTCAGTCAGACCTTTTCTCCGTTAAGAAGTAACCAACCAAACATTCAACATCTGACCGAGTCGCGCACGTCTGACTGGGGTCAGTCAGACCCAACCAAACAGCTCTTAAAAGTTAAAGTTGCTGCCATTATAAAAAAAAAAGAAAAAAAAAGAAAAGTTAAGGTTGAAATTGAAAGTAACCCGTGACTAAAAATCAAAATTTTGAAAAGGTTAGGTAGATCCCGCCTAGACTAGACGCCTCCGAATCCAGATCTGACAATCGAATCGAATCCATCTGCTGAGATCGGGTGGGTGAAGAGGGATGGAGAAAATATGTGTAGCAGTGAGAGTGAGGCCGCCTGTGACATCCAGTGTTGATGGTGGTCACTGGAAGGTAGAGGACAACCGTATTTCGCTGCATAGGTCTCTAGCTGGCACCCTCTCCCCCCTGCGATTTCATATAGTTTCGGTACTTCCTTCTATGCCCTCTTGCTTTCTTTCTTTCTTTCTTTTTTTCTTTCTTTCTTTTACTAATTATTATGTGTTTTGCAGATCATGTTTTCGATCAAGATTGCTCCAATTCTAGCGTTTATGACCTCCTCACCAGGGACATCATCCATGCCGTCCTTCAAGGCTTCAATGGTACTGATTACGAATTCCCATCTCGATTGATAATGATCGCGCTACATGATTACTAACCCTTTTTGTCCCCTACATCAACTTATAACCCATCCCTCCATCTTCATATTCTTACACCTTAACTATGAACATCGCTTCCAATCAACAGATTTTATTGAATCTCTACGATGAATCCAGTGATCCACTAGTTTTACAATTAAAATCACAAAAGTTCTGTATTGGCCTACCTGTCACTCTGAATTATACCATGGCCTGGCGGCTAAGTTTGCAGTTACTAATCAGTTAAGTTGATTCCTTAGTTAGAAACCGTGCAATGTGTAGGTACTGCCTTCGCATATGGACAAACAAGTAGCGGGAAAACTTTTACAATGAATGGATCTGACAATGATCCAGGGATTATTCACCGGGCTGTCAGAGATATTTTTTCCAAAACAACTGTGGTATATTCTTATAGTTTTCCTACTATATTTGCTTCTTACCGGCTACAATTATAATAATACAGTCAAACACTATGATTGTTTTACAAATTTATGCAGTCAACTGATAGAGAGTTTCTCATTAGAGTCTCGTACATGGAGATATATAATGAAGAAATTAATGACCTTCTTGCTGTCGAGAACCAGAAACTGCAGATTCATGAAAATCTGGAGGTGAATGTGGTACAACACATTCTATATTATATCATAGTATGGAAGTTCTTTCACTGACAAACGTTCTTCTCCAGCGTGGTATATTTGTTGCAGGCCTTAGAGAGGAGATTGTTAATAGTGCTGAGCAAGTACTTAAGCTCATTGAAACAGGGGAAGGTATGAGTCTAATTTGAGATTTCTTGTACCATTATGTTAGATCAGTTAACTGTATGTATACTTGAAATGGCTTCTTCAGTTAACAGACACTTCGGTGAGACTAATATGAATGTCCGAAGTAGTAGATCCCACACGATATTTCGGATGGTATGTCGTTCAACCTTTCTTGACATGTTATGATAATTTGGAAGTATTATATATTTCTTATGTTGTTTAGAACTAAGAAGCTATTATATTGATGGCATGGCTTCTCAGGTGATTGAGAGCAAGCGGAAAGAATCAGGTTCTAATGATTATTCAACTTTGGATGATGCTATTCGTGTCTCTGTCTTGGTTTGTAATCTTCTATCTTTAAGTAGACTACCATAATTTATTCTGTAAGCTAAACTATAATTATATCCATTTGTTGGGTGTTTGTTCTCTATATGGGACTAGAATTTGGTAGACTTAGCCGGTTCTGAACGGATTGCCAAAACTGGAGCTGGTGGAGTTCGATTGAAGGAAGGAAAGCACATCAACAAGAGTTTAATGATTCTTGGCAATGTCATCAACAAATTGAGTGATGGCGCAAAGCAAAGGTACTTGTCTACATGTAGTTGTGTAATATCTCGTTTTCTTGCAAATAGCAACTAGAAAATTTTGACGAACAACAACCCGAAACACAAGATAATTGAGATACATTAAATATCGATATGCTTATCAATCAGCAAGTGGCCTGGAAGTCCGCTTTTCTCACTTAGGACCCAAAATAGCAAAATGATTTCATGTATTTACAGGGGACATATTCCTTATCGTGATAGCAAGCTCACCCGTATCCTTCAACCTGCACTTGGTGGCAATGCGAAAACTTCAATAATTTGTACTGTGGCACCAGAGGAGGTATAACCGCATCATTTTCCTACCATGTTCTCTTCTTACACATCGATTTTGTTAATTTTTTGAAAACAAATGGAACTCTTAAGTTTAACTCCTACATATATATAGGTTCACATAGAGGAAACAAAAGGAACTCTTCAGTTTGCCAGTAGAGCTAAACGTATTACCAACTGTGTGCAAGTAAATGAGGTTGGTCTTGCTCTTTATACCCTTAGTTTCTTAACTGTGATGATTGTAGAATATGATATGGTAGCTTTTATTTATGTAGGTTATCTTAAAGAGATCACCATTTTGCTCATATACAGAAGAAGATAATTCTATTCTAGAGTTGCAAACATACATACACATACATATCCATTTGCTTTTGCAAATTTTTAATTATATTGTTTAGGCTAACTTGCTAAGGAGAGACAATCTTGTTAGTATATTGTCCCCCATGAACTTAGGTTAGTTGCTTTACTAGTTTTTAAGTAAAAGTTTCTTCCTTTTTTAAATTTCTATAATCAATAAGATACACCAGGGAAATGTATTTATTGTCACCTTAGTATATGCGTGGCACATTGGTCATACAATTGTTTATATGGAGCATACGTAAAATTATGGCATGGCACATTGGTCATGTAGCTATACTTGTTTATGTACTTGAAGCATTTATAGACCTTATCTTTTGTTTATTGATGTTTTGGTTGTTTAGTTACCCATTGTTACCAGAGCTAAATAGTTTCCCATTTCTATAGATTTTGACGGATGCTGCATTATTGAAGCGACAAAAGCTTGAGATAGAAGAATTACGCATGAAACTTGAGGTAAAGTGTTAATCTTGTTTTGAGGTTATGCCATTAAGGTTAAAACTTAAATGAAGTCAACTACTTTGATAGGGATCTCATGCGGGGGTTTTGGAACAAGAGATCTTGAAATTGAGAAATGATATGCTTAAGGTAAGTTTAGTTGATCATCTCCTTTTATGATTTATGAATGGTTATACTTAACTCAGTTGTTTATTGTTATTTGTATATATTCGATTATGTGTGTTACTTTTGGTTTCATGTGCCCCATATAGGCTTTCATAGGGTTACTTGTGCATATATTGACGTTGGAATACATTTAAGTACTTTTTATTCACTTTGACATGCTATGAGAGTCAAGGCTCTTGTATGACACAAACCGTAACTGCTCTCGTTTCCCATTCCTCTTACGTTTGCATCCAAAGTTGCTTTTTTACTTGATCAAATATTATAAGGAGAAACAAATTTTCCCTTCAAAAAATATATTTGTCGAGAAAACTTTCCATTTCATCACCATTGCCATCACAACTAAAGATTAGCCTTTTTTAAAGTCAGTGATAGAATCACCGCCCGATATGCTACAATGCCTTGTTGCGACTGCCCACACGTTAACGTGTCAGGGTGTTTGATCAACTGGTTTAGTTGGATTTTGATTGTGTCGTCGATGCTGCAGTCTAACTTTACCCGTGCTTTCTCTTGTTGTCTGCCGTCACCAAAAGCTCGTTGGAATCATTCCTTTGGCTGTTGCTCTAGTTTAAAATTTAAATACAACCATCTATTGTTCCATCCTTGTTAATTTTTGTATTCTGTTCAAGACTTGCTTCTAACAAATCTAGTTTCTAAATAAAAGAACCACCGTTGATGATTGTTCTTGTTCTAGACGTAACCTAGTGGTCTAAATTGTTCCAACCATAGTTTTTAAAAGCTGTCGCCTAGTGGGACTAGGCCACTGCTTTTGATGAAGTTAGGATTACCATAGGATATGAAAAGAATGTCGAGATTGCTACTGCTTATACATACATGTTCACCAAAAAGGAGTATAATAGACTCAAATAGTTGCTTACCTCCAAGTCGATTCATCAAACCAACTTGACAAACTTAGTATGTTTTCTAACCTTGGCTCATCTTGATTAATTGATTTTGGAGCCATACATCACAAGATTAAGAATGAAGTACAACTCACCATTTTAACTTGCCGATGGATCATTGTGCCTTGTTTGCCACATATGCTCGAAGACATAAGGACAAGACAATAATGACACCTCATTCATAATCGGACAATGCCCCTATAGTACGTTCTCAACTCCATCTTCTATGATCGAGTACGTCACACCCTTGTTAGATACTGCTTATGATACATTGTTGCCAGATACTACTCTCATGCTTATGATCCCTGATGAATGACACATGGTATCCTATATACCCGACAAGAACCTTGACATCACATCCGTTGCTCTATCGGGGACCATGTAGTTAAGGATGTTCATCGGATCGGATAACGGATTATTTGGATTTGAAAATTTCATGACTATCCAAAATCAACTCCGCTCCGAATAAAGATATCTTTATTTGATCCGAATCTATCCGAATTCAATTCGGATCGGATTCGGATAAATCCGAACATATCTGAATAAACCAAATAATGTTTTTTTTTCTATTTTTTGTTCCCATTTTTTGGCTAATTTTTTTAACATTATACAAATTTAAAATCACAATAAAATATATAAAACCAAAAATACAAGTTTATCTTAAACACAATATCAAAATTGAAACATAATAGGTAATTGTATAGAACCCGAAGATTAGAATCTCTAATGTAGAACAACAACTGACTACTTTATGATTGTTTAGGATTAGAGAACTAAAATATGTCAGCATTCTTGAGTATTGAGTTGAAAACATAATAGGTAGTTGAGTAATGATTATCAGGCTAGAAACATAGTTAAATTTCTATTCGGATTAATTGGATAACCGAATAACCCGAATAAAAAAATTATGATATCCGAAATCCGAATAAGGAATTCGGATTTGAATGAGATCTAATCCGAATATCTGAATAAGGATTCAGATCAGTTTATTCGGATTTGAACATAGTTGTCAATAGCGAATAGCTGTTAAATAGCGACAAACCACCTATATGCTACGTAGCGAATAGCGGTAAATAGCGACCGCTATTTCGTGTTTAGCGATTAAGTAGAATATTATGTAAGATTGTTTTACATTCAATAGATAAGCATGTTTAGCAATAAAGTAGTAGGAAATCTAAGCAAAGACCCCCAAAATAGCTAAAATACTTCATTACTAATCATTTAAATCTCATATTTACCAAATAAAAAATAAAAACTAAAAAATAAAAAATACCGCTATGTAGTTGCTATTTACAAATAGCGAGGGAATGACGCCACGCTACATAGCGTGCTATAGCGGTTGCTATAGCCGCTATTGACAACAGAGGATTTGAATACAGATTGGATTACGGTTTTTTTCGGATTTTGAATTTTCTGAACAATCCTACATGTAGTCTATTCTCACCTCACTCCAAACCCTCGTGCCTATTCATCCTTGGATTTTTACTTAATTTTTAGAGATGTGTCAAGGTCCCATGTATGATTAGACTGAAGGGCCCTTATCATGGGGGTCAAGAGTGAGGTAAGAATAAACTATATGGTTGTTGTTTGGTGTTCACTGCCTAACTTTACCATTATGGTTGTTGCTAAAGGTTATTCACAAGCATATAGTACTTATTATGATAAAGTCAAGATTACCAAGCTCCACGTTCTTCGATCCTAGTTTTAGATCAGTTAAATCATAACCATAAAAACTGATGCAAGTCACGCAACCAAACTGAAAAACCGAACCCAAACAAAAGTACAAAACCGATGGTTTTGATTGAAGTTTTTTAAAAAACAGCAATTCTGGTTTTGGTTTTAACAGAAACAAAAAGAATAAAAAACCGAGCTGAGCCGTATATGATCGCCCAAACCAAACCCGCAACCAAACCATACAAAAACCAAAAAAAGTGACCTAAAAGGACCAAAACGCCTATATAGGATATTATATATTTATATTAATAATGCATAAAATATATAATATATTAAATTCTATTTATATTTTAGGAAGAGATTTATTAGGGGATATGATGAAGAATATGAATAATCATCTTGACAGTTGATAAACAATCATATCATAGAATGACATTATGACACAGGTAACATCTCTTGGTAGTCACCCTCAAAAGGAGTAAACAATATATAGAGTATCTTAAAGATTAACAAAATATCGGCTTCAAACACCAAAACCAAAACCGAAATGAGAAACCAAGAAATTCGAAACTGAAACAAAAATCGAAGCGAAAACCAAAAACTAAAAACAAACAATTTTAAATACCCAAGAACAGAAATTTCGGTTTTTGGTTCTTGTTTTAGGTTAAAATCAAATCAAACCGATCACGGACACTTTTAAGATCAACTATGTAAGTTGATTTCAATATTTTCTTGGTATTGAAGTATCTTTCTCCACCTAAAATACTTTTTCCGTAGCGAATAATGTCCTTAATTGCTATATAAGGATTACTGGACTATAAGCCGGTTGATAACCTAATGCTTCCTATTTGGAAGACGAAGATCCTCCTAGAGGATGGAAGTTGGCTCATGGCCACATCGTACATTGAATACTGCGATGCCGCTCTTTGTGTATTCAAGTATTTTAAGATCACACATGACCTTGTATTCTAATTAAGGGTATAGTCACATTCATGTTTTTGACAAGAGGGAGATGGACGAATATCAGCATTGATTTCATATGCATATTAGGTAAGTTGTCTTATTTTAAAACGCTCTAAAATCAAATATTGCGCTTTTGCATAGGAGGGTGAAGAGCAATGACAAATGTCATATAAAAGATGATACAAGTTTATCATCTTTTTAAAGAGCTCAAGGTTGCTTTGATAACTTGATGTGGTTATATTCTGTATTACTTTTTTAGTTTGTGGCCTATGGGTATGATGTAGGCTTTTCTAGGGTTTCTATGGAGTGAAGAGCAATGACAAACCTTGGTTTAAATTTAGATTATTCGATTCAGTTTTACATTTATATTTATGTTTTTCATATATATCAGTATGAGCTAGAGCGTGAAAAGCTTGCTATGGAGTTAGAGGAAGAGAGGAAATTGCACAGAGAAAGAATCTCAGCCCAGGTAAACAGTTTTATCCTAAAACATCAGTATTAATTTATAATTTATTATTAGGGGGAAGTTGAAATAAAAGGCCGTTAAAACAAAAAAGCAAATGAACTAATCTCAACCATCAATCTTTTTAATCAATGGTTGAGACAAAAAATAACACATTGTGTTATCTTCAACATTATGAGTTTTGAAATACATACCGTGAAAATATATCATTGTGTACTTCTAGTTGAAACAATGGTAGATAACAAGTTTATATAATTTATAGAGAGAATGACAAATATAACACAAAATGCTCTAAAAACATAAAGCACAATGATGAATACATATAACAAATGATGTAAAATATATGACGTAATGTATTGATATTTTACATAATGAACATGTAAGGCACAATGAGTTTTTATTTGACATAATGACTAAAATGTCTTTTTCTTCAAAACAACAGAAGTACACTTGTCAAGTCTATAATCTTCTTAGATCTTTTAGATTAAACATCTTTTTTACTATTACTTTACCCTTATTATTATTATTATTATTATTATTATTATTATTATATCACCATTATAACTATTGTATTATTTGTAGGATAGGGAATCCTTAACACAGTATCCCAAAGAAGAAACCATTGGCACACGACAAGAAGATGCTTTTGGTACTCCTACTTTTAAACCAGCTCCGCAATCATTTGTTGCTAAACGATCTTATCATTCTACAACACCTGAATTTAGCCCCCTTCCATATGAATTCGGAGATGTTGCTGATGAAGACACGTGGTTCAAGATGAACAATGGCTTCATAGCTGACCTTGATTCAATTAGTATGACACCAGCTGAGCAAGTTTCTTCCATTCCATCGATGGATGAAAATCCTGTAAGTTTTAAGTCTCATGCATTTGTATTTATTTTTGCTTTTTCTTTCTTTTTTACTTCTTTTCTTGTTTGTTTTCATGTAAGGAAGGAGGCCTGTTTGTTTTCATGTAAGGAAGGGTATTGTATATATTTTACAGAGAGATACATGGTGAATATCTATACAAAGTAAAAAGAAATACTAGGAGCTACATAAGGGATTGCCTTATGAGATTAAAACCACCTTTGACTAACAAGAATATTCTAGAATAGTATATTTAAATTAAATATTTGTTTTGGCATTAGCCTTGGTACTCCAATCTTGGAACAAAGATGAAGTAATGTTCCGCGACCGAGTGGTTTGGTAAGAGCATCACCGAGTTGACGGCTGAATTGATGTGTAGGACCCGTTAACAAGCTTTTCTCGTAACAAAGTGGTAATCCAAAGCAACATGTTTCATTCTTGAATGGTACACCGGATTGGCACACAAATAGGTGGCACCTATGTTATCATAAAACAATGTAGTAGGACATAATCTAGCACTCTCTTTAATACCTTGAGATCAAGAGTTAAATTGCGTCGTATAAATAGACCATGATGGATTATAACCTCAAATATCGTAGCACTCTCTTTAATGCTTGCCAGTGAGTTGTAGTGGGTAAGTGCATAAACTAAGAAAGTCGATTAATAGCAAAGGATACATCCGGTTTGGTAAAGGCTATGTGTTGCAATGAGCCTACTAGTTTTGATAAGGGGTCGGACCAACTTGCGGTGACCCGTCCATGGGAGTAAGAACCACTAAAGAGCTTAAGTAGGTTGCCATTTGTTTTGCACCATCCATGTGAAATTAAGGTGCTGTTTGTTTCTGAAGAGGTAAAACGTTTGCAGTCTGCAGACCACATCTGCAGACATCTGTAGGAGAAGAGGTGGACCAAACCTCTGCAGCCTGTATTAAGAAGACTGTTTGTTTTGTAACGTCTGCAGACTGCTGAAATAAACTGAAATATTTTTAGATCATTCAGTGTTGTAAAAGGCGGTCTAGGCGGCCGCCTAGGCGGCGATTAGGCGCTAGGCGGCCCGTAACCTTGTCGATTAAGGCTAGTCGGAGCCATTAGGCGCTCGGCGGAGCCAGGCGGTACTAATCGGGCCTAGGCGGTGGTGTCGGTGTAATCGGGCCTAGGCGGTGGACAGGGTCAAAGTCGGTCAACCCAATTTTTTGGGCATATTTAGATCTGAAATCACCTTCTCCGGCGAACCCCCCCTCGCGGCGTGCTCCGGTGTAATCACCTTCTCCGGCGACCGCAGCAGCACCGGCGACCGCAGCAGAGCTGCGCGACGACCGCAGCAACAACAGCACCTTCTCCGGCGACCGCAGCAGCACCGGCGTGCTCCGGTGTAATCACCTTCTCCGGCCTCCCTCTCTGGCTCTCAAAGGGTTAGAAGTCATGAACACGTCCAGCGTATGAATTATTTATATGGTTTTGTGATTTCAGATTTGTGATTCACTGTTTAGGTCAGTGATTCACATATATATATATGTGTGTGTGTGTGTGTGTGTGTGTGTGATATATATTGATTATTAATTGTGATTTGTGATCTGGTAAACTTTAAAACATTTGATTGTTATTTTTATGTTTAGTTAATTATGTTTGAAGTATAATAATCCTAACTATATATATAATTTATAAAAAACACATATAAAATCTCCAAACCGATTAATCCCGATTAATCCCTAGTCCCCACCTCACCGCCCGACTAGCGCCTAGCGATTTTTACAACACTGAGATCATTCATTCCATATTATTTCCGAATGACACATTCATTAACTGCTCTGAAGAATCACCAAACAACTACAATCACCAAACAATATCAGATCAAACACCTACAATAATCTACCACTAAAGAGCTAAATCACCAAACAACTACAATCACGAGACTCCAATAGTCATATCAACAACAGATCTGAAGAACCATCAACAACTAAACACAAAAACAACTTCAAATGCTGAATTACAGTGTATATACAACTATATAAGGTTATAAGCATACCTTGATCATATCGATGGGTTGGATGACGCATGTAGCAAGCATACCGGATGCCCCGCCATTGACGAAGGGCTTGATCGTCGGCCATACGCCTCCGATCGGCTTCGGTTTCTCCTCTCCCATTGGTGATGAGATTTGGGGGTGATGAAGAAATGGAGAAAGAGGAGGTAATAGTGGAGGTTGAGGATTAGATTGGAAAACAGAGGAGTGATGAAACAATGTGGAGATAGATATTTATACCATGATAAACACCACACTTGTGATGTGATTTTGTGGAAATGTTCGTCTGTGTCCCTGTGATTTCGACGGTGGCGACGGTGGCGAGGTCGGGCAGAAGCGGGAACTCGGGCAGAGGTTGTTGTGGGGAGGAGTGGGGTGTGGGTATTTGGGGAAGAGGGGTTTTAGGGGAAATGAACTGTGAAGAGGTTAGAAGAGGTGTGAAGACATTGTTCCACCTCTTCTCCAAGAAGAGGTCACGCAGACGTTTTTTAATGAAACGTCTTCCGAAAAACAAACACTCTGTAGACCTCAAACATCTGTCCGCCTCTTTTTGGCGCAGACAAAAGAGCTTTAGAAGCTCTTTTTCTAAAAAACAAACACCACCTAAGTTAAAAGGTCTTGGATATGACGATGTTGAGCGAGGAACAGACCAGTATAGGTGGGAATGACTTCAATGCTAGAAAGTGATGGAGAGGATTGAGATCTTTGATTGAAAATCGATGGGCAAGAGTATCAATGAAGTGGGAAAGGAAATTAGAGTTGTTACCGGTGAAAACAATATCATCACATAAACCATAAAGAAACATGTTACCCCCTTACGGTTATATACGAAAAGAGAAGCATCGACATGAGATTTCCAAAAACTAAAACCAAGAAGAAAAGAGGTAAGTTCCATGTACCAAGCCCGAGGGAGTTGTTTAAAGCCATGCATGGACTTTCGAAGCTTGCACACATGATTTGCAAATTAAGGATGAGTGAATCCCGGTGGTTGGGTCATAAAAACTTCCTCATTTAGTGTTCCATGGAGGAAAGCATTATTAACATCTAGTTGCCTAAGGGGCCAATTGTTACTAAGAGCAATGGAAAGAATAAATCGAATTGTCACCGGTGTAGTTATTGGGCTAAAAGTGTTCCATGGATTGTAGTATTTTGGATTTTTCTTTCTGTTGCGGCAGATGGGTGGGGAAGAGTGGGGTTCAGTGTCATTTTCATTAGAGTAAGTGTGGTGGTAGAAGGGTTAAGATAAGGTGAAGATGGGGGGGGGATGACGGGGCCTGGTGGTTGACCGGGCATGGGTCCTGTGGTTGCTGGGACTGGGAAGGAGTGGTTGTTTGTTGTCCATTTGCAAACGTGTGTGAGTGCCTTTGAAATGAGTTTGACATATGTGTTCTTCCTTGCAGTCTTGTTGTGTAGTTAGTTATAGTTACTACAACTTCAATAGTTGGAGCAACTTTCTTAAGACTCCTTTCAAGATCAACTAATTTATCAAAGAGTTTCGGGTAATAACACACCCCTAATACATGTAGAGGAGGGATCCTAAGAAAACCACATAGTTATGTGAAAACCAAGAAAACTAATGAAATCGATCATATAATCTATATAATTTTTTATCACCACCCTCTATATACGTGTAAGAGTGTATATAGATAACGGTAGCGATCAAATGAAAGTCGTAATGTAGTTTTACATATACATCTCACATAGGTTACGTATACGTAACAACTTTTCATTTGATATAGTGTTACGTATACGTAACACTATTAATTCTCGTATTTATGGTCAACATATATGTAACAACTATTTAAATAACTCTTTTAACATTTGAATGAACAAAAAAAATATGAACTTTGTTAGTGCTTTCTGTGGTTTTCTTTGGTTTTCGCATAACTATTAGTTTTCTTAGGAATCCTCCCCTATATATGTGAGTGTGTGTGTGTGTGTGTATATGCGTGTATATATATATGTATGTATGTATATATATATATATGTGTGTGTATATATAGAGGAGGGATCCTAAGAAAACCAAGAAAATCATATCTAGCCAATCACAATTTTTCATTACTTATTTATATTTATTATTTTCAAAGGGTGTTTTAGTAATTTGTTATATAACATATTTATAGTAAATATCCATGTTGACTAAAATCCTATCTTTTTCTTCCTAATTGAACAAATTAAATCAATTTACAGAGTTTTTGAAAAACTAATCAATCAAACAATTAAGTTCTTAACAATTCGATTTTTATTTGTTTCTATATAACCTATTTCAAAAAGTTTCAATCGATTCTAGCATTAATATGTGGATTTGATCAAGAAGGTAATGGCTTTTTGTTTCTATTCAACTGAATGAATCAATTCAAGAAGAAGAAACTGATAGTGAAGTTAAGCAAGAAAGGGATTTTTATGTAATCAAGGTCAACACTTAGTAATGGTGATGAAATCAAGTTAGAGGCTAGTGAAAGAAAGAAGATGAAATCAACAAAATGGATGAAATCAAGTCTTAGAATTGGTTCTCGATGAAATCGATTGATAAACGGGTTCATGAACACATCATCGTTGCTCAAGAGACCAGCAAAATCGATTGATTCTCTTACTACCATGGATGGTAACGAAAGGAAGAAGATGAAGATATGTTTATGTTACTTGGGTTACATATACGTAACTTGGGTTACATATATGTACCCAAAAGATTTTCAATTCTATAGTTCTCAAAATTTCTTTCTATATTTTCATTTTAGTTCTTTTATTCATTTACATATATAAACATCACGCTTACATATATGAAGATATGCTTACATATACGTAAGCATGTGGGTTATATCTACATAACGATCATATATATGACCGGTGGTGGTTACGTATACGTAAGCAGTTATATAAAAGGTTACATACATGTAAAATGTGATGGATATTAGTGTTAGGATCAGATTGCTCAAACACGCGAATACACGAACACAAACACGAGAACAATAATCGAAAGCAATAAACGAGACACGAGATTTATAGTGGTTCGGTTACGTTGTGTAACCTACGTCCACTTAGGGCAACTAGGGTTTTCTTTTTATTGAGGTGTTAATTTTTCAAGTACAAGAGATATGTATATATACTAATCTAGACAATTAGTGTTACATCTTTCCTAATTCTGTCTATAGTAAATACCGGGCCCACCGGGCCCACCCGAGATGGGTCGGATCCTACAACATAACAATCTCCCACTTGGGCTTCGAGACATCTTCTCTAACCCACCACTTGAATGCGTCGAACACTTCAACCTGCTTCCACCTGAATGCGCAAAGTCTTAAACTGCATTGTCTTGTACTTATAAATAAACCCGAATTGGTTTAGCTCCTCCTAGTTACCCCTCGCCTTCTCAACTATTCCTGAAGGCCAGCTGAAGCCCTGCAAAGCTTCAGCTTATCTAGCGTGACAGACTTAGTGAACATGTCTGCTGGATTCTTGTTCCCCTTGATGTTGTTCAACTGGATAGTACCACTGCTGATTAGACCTCTGATGAAATGATATCTGATATGAATGTGCTTCGTCTTCCCATGATGAGAAGGATTCTTTGCTAGTTTAACAGCACTTTCATTATCACAGTACAATGGATACTTAGTCTGTTTTCTGCCTAACTCACCTAGAAAATTCTTCAACCAAACGGGCTCTTTACTAGCCTCAGCGGCTGCCATGTACTCAGCCTCTGTAGTAGAAAGTGCCACGCTCTTTTGGAGCCTAGACATCCAACAAATTGCTGTATCACCCATAGTGAACACATACCCTGTAGTACTCTTGTAGGTCTCATTGCATCCACCCAAGTCAGCATCAGAATAACCTTTGAGAATAGCATCTCTACCCTTGAAACATAATGTCATCTTTGAAGTACCCTTCAAAGATCTGAGCAGCCATTTAAATGCTTCCCAGTGTTCTCTCCCGGATTAGACATGAACCTGCTGACAACTCCCACTGCGTGAGCAATATCGGGCCTTGTGCATACCATAGCGTACATAAGATTGCCCACAGCCGATGCATAAGGAACCTTCATCATCTCGGCCTTGTCTTTCTCTGTCTTTGGAGACTGATCTTTAGAAAGCTTAATATGACTTGCCAATGGTGTATTTCGAGTAGTAGTCTTCTCATCATTCATTCTGAACTTCTCTAATATCTTCTGAATGTACTTTTCCTGAGATAAAGTTAGAGAACCGTTCTTGTGATCTCTGGTGATGCTCATACCAAGTATCTTCTTAGCTGGACCCAAGTCTTTCATTTCAAACTCTACAGACAGCTGTTTCTTCAACTTGTTAATCTCTGCAATGTCTGAACCTGCTATCAGCATATCATCAACATAAAGCAGGAGAATGATATAGGAACTTTTAAACTTCTTGAGATAGCAACAGTGATCCATCTCACATCTCCTATACCCGTTTCTGCCCATAAAGCCATCAAACTTTAAATACCACTGTCTGGGCGCCTGTTTTAAACCATACAAACTTTTCTGCAGTTTACACACCAAGTTTTCTTTTCCTTTAACCTGAAAACCCTCTGGCTGTGCCATGTAAGTTTCATCAAGATCACCATGCAGAAACGCAGTCTTCACATCTAGCTGCTCCAAATGTAACTTTTCTGCTGCAACAATACTAAGCACCAATCTGATAGTAGTCATCTTGACCACAGGAGCAAATATCTCACTGTAATCGTTGAAACCCCTTAGCGACCAATCTTGCTTTGTATCGTTTGTTACCATTGTGATCTTCCTTAACTCTGTAGAGCCATTTATTCTGTAGAACTCTTTTGTCTGGCGGAAGCTTGGTTAAGACCCATGTATTATTCTTCATTAAAGAGTTCATCTCATCCTACATTGCATGCTCCCACTGAAGCGAATCTTTCAACTTAACTGCTTCTGAGTAACTTTCTGGTTCACCATCCTCAGTTAATAGAAGATAATTAACTGAGGGACTATACCGGGTAGGCTGCTTTGAAACTCTGGTGGATCTCCTGACCCAATGAGATTGGTCTGGAGTCTGTGGATGCTGTTCATCTTCAGAATCTGAGCTCCCACTATCAGAAGCTTCAACTGTCTCTTCATCTCCACCCATACCACCATCTTCAAATTCAGGAACTGGATCATCATCAGTTTCCGTCTCTGGTTCATTAACAGGTTCTGGATCTGGTTGTTTCTGAGCATCAACATCAAATTCAACTTGCTCTTTCTGAACCTCTGAAGTGGTTGTGTTTCTGTCTTTGTATAACTCAGCCTCGTTAAATGTAGCATGCTTACTTCTGATCAATTTTCTGTTTTCAAAATCCCAAAGCCGGTAGCCCATATTGTCAAAACCATAGCCAATGAAGGTGTACTTTTTGGCTTTAGCATCAAGCTTGTCACCGTCTTTCACTAGATCATAGGAACTGCACCCGAATACTTTCAAATGCCCAAATTTAACAGCTTCACCTTTCCACTCTTCTTCTGGTAGCTTGAAACCCAACAGAACAGATGGTCCCCGATTAATTAAGTAGGCAGCAGTATTAATTGCATCTGCCCAGAACATCTTTGGAAGCCCTGAATTGATTCTCATGCTTCTGGCTCTTTCATTCAATGTTCTGTTCATACGTTCTGCGACTCCATTTTGTTAAGGAGTGCCCGGGACTGTATAGATCATTCGAATACCATTCTCTGCACAGTAGTTCTGGAACTCCTTGCTGATGTATTCACCTCCGTTATCCGACTTCAAACATTTCACCTTCAAATCATTTTCCAATTCAACAGCAGTTTTCCATTTCTTAAAAGTATCAAAAACTTCAGATTTATTTTTAAGAAAGTAAACCCATACCTTACGTGTTGAATCGTCAATGAAAGTGATATAATAATAAGCACCTCCCAAAGAAGCAACTGGAGTAGGTCCGAAAACATCCGTGTGAATAAGCTCCAATTTCTGAGCTTTCGGTGGCTTTCCTGTCTTCACAAAAGACACCTTCTTCTTTTTCCCGAATACACACGGCTCACAGAATTCTGATTCGACCTTCTTTAACTCTGGAAGCTTTCCACTGGAGACGAGCATTTTCATACCTTTTTCACTCATGTGACCGAGTCGTTGGTGCCACAGATTAGATTGACTCATGCCACTGGTTACTGCATTTACCCCATCTACAGGAACTTCAACTATGTACAGTGTGCCCCTCTTTGAACCTCTGGCAATCACAAGATTTCCTTTCACGACCTTCCATTGGCCCCCACCAAACATGACATCATATCCTTCACAATCCAACTGCCCAATGGAGATTAACTTCTTCCTGAGACTTGGAATGACCCGAACATCTTTCAGTATCCATGTGGTGCCCAATGGAGTCTTCAAAACATCCCCCATCCCTGTGATATCAAGAGCATGGCCATTAGCTAAGTGAACTTTACCAAAATTTCCTGTTCGTAGATTCTTCATCGACTTCGTGCTAGATGTAGCATGGAACGATGCTCCTGAATCCATGACCCATGACTCTGTAGAATCTTCAACACAGCAGATAAGAACATCGTTAGAATTATCTTCAGCCAGATTAACTTCCTTTTTGTCTTTAGAACCAGATGGTTTAGGGCATTGGCTTCTGAAGTGACCATGTTCTTTGCAGTTCCAACACTGGATGTCTTTCCTGGGCTTTGACTGACTTCTTCTTCTAGACTTTGAACGACCCCTGCTACTACCCCTTTCTTTTCCCCTACCTCTTCCTTCAGTACTCAACAGAGAACTAGATGGTTCACCCGAATTTTTCCTTCTAATGTCTTCCCCGAAAATCAAATCACGGACCCCATCAAAGGTGAGCTTAGCAGTACCACATGAACTACTAACTGCAGTAACTGTCCCTGACCAACTTTCAGGCAAAGACGATAACAATAACAGGGCTAAAATTTCATCATCAAACTTGATATCAACAGATAACAAGCGAGAAATAATGTTATTGAAATCATTGATATGAGAGAAAACTGAACCACCTTCTTTCAATCTGGTGTTAACTAGCTGTCTGATCAGAAATACTTTATTTGATCCAGACGGCTTCTCGTACATGTTTGATAAGGCTTTCATCAAACCGTGAGTAGTAGTTTCCTTCACTATATTGAACGCAACGTTCTTTGTTAGTGAGAGTCTGATAACAGCAATTGCTTTCCTGTCCAACGTCCTCCATTCTTTATCAGTCATATCTTCTGGTTTCTCCTCATCCAGGGCTGCCATCAAATCCTTTTGACACAGCAAATCCTCAATTTGCATCTTCCAAAACCCAAAATCATGTCCATCAAACTTATCAATCTTTGTTCTCCCGTCGTCAGCCATTATTCCAACCTAAATGCTCAACAATCGAGTCAAAACTGAAAACAGTGCCAAACACAACTTTGGCCGGCTGCCTGAACTTGCGTGTTGTTCTATTGAACACTGTTTTTATGAGATCAGTTTCAAAAAATTGAGAGCAATTGATTGTAACAACACCTTCAATTTAAAACACTGAACCAGCAGCAACAGAACACTGAACTAACAGCAGCAGAAAACACAGCAGTAACCAAAACACTGAACCAACAGCAACAGAAAGCAAATAGCAGCTATTTCAACCCAAAAAACTGAACCAACAGCACAGAACAAACAGCAGCAGCTGTTTCGCGGTCACAGGGGGGAATCCCGGCGGTGGTCGGCGCCGGATTCCAAAAATCGGCGGCGGCAACGGCGGTTTAAGGCTCGCCGGAACCCTAATCGGCGGCGGTGGCGGTCGAGGGCTGAGGAGGCGTCGCCGGAACCCTAATCGGGGTTTGGCGGCGGCTGGAGGCTGTTGCGGTGGCGCCTGAACCCTAATCGGGTTAGGCGGCGGCTGTTGAAGGCAAAGGTGGGTCGCCGGAACCCTAATCGGGGTTGGCGACGGCGGCTGCGGCGGTTGATCGGCGGTGACGGCAGTAGCTCAACCCTAATCAGGGTTGGGCGCTGCAGCGACGGTTGGAGGCTGTGACTGTAGCAGAACCCTAATCGGGGTTTGGTGTTTGTACTGTTCTTCTAGCACAAGAGCCTAAACTGGCTCTGATACCTGTTGTTAGGATCAGATTGCTCAAACACGCGAATACACGAACACAAACACGAGAACAATAATCGAAAGCAATAAACGAGACACGAGATTTATAGTGGTTCGGTTACGTTGTGTAACCTACGTCCACTTGGGGCAACTAGGGTTTTCTTTTTATTGAGGTGTTAATTTTTCAAGTACAAGAGATATGTATATATACTAATCTAGACAATTAGGGTTACATCTTTCCTAATTCTGTCTATAGTAAATACCGGGCCCACCGGGCCCACCCGAGATGGGTCGGAGCCCACAACATAACAATTAGGGCACAACATGTGTAACATTACGAATGATTTGCAACAGATGTTGGTTATTTGCTAAGTATATGTAACCAACCTGTATTTTTATGTATGACTTTAAATTTTAAAAAGACAATGACGATGAGTTAGTTGCTGAATAATATGTAAATGAAGTCAATTATTGATTTTTTTAAACTTAATGTATGAGAGAGGAGAGAGAAGAGTGAATGTAGGAATTTTGATGGTGGTTACCAAACCTAACTTTATTTTGTTTCATATTTACCCTTAAGTCATTAATATTGTTTGTTTTAATTTTGAATTATTTACTAAAATGCCGTTGTGTATATCAACCATTGATCAAATAGATCAATGGTTTATATTTAGTTTTTTGGCTTTCTAGTAAATCATGGTTTTCTTAATAAACCTCCCCAATATATATATATATATATATATATATATATATATATATATATATATATATATATATATATATATATATATAAATGCATGCATGGCTGGTCTATACAGGATTGTCAATATGGTAATTACAAAGAAGTCCAAGATCTTAAAAGACAGCTGCAGGAAGCTATTGATGAAAAAAATGAATTTAAGGTTAGTTTCTTTCTTTATTACTTCATATTTTCTATATCTTTGTCAAACATCGACTCTTGATTGAGAAGTATTGCTTTAGAAGAGGGATGAATAAATATATTATGCTTTAAGAGTTTGAGTATTATTGTTTAAATAATACTAATTACTAACTTATTTATGCATATTGGTTTGTACATTATGGCTTATGCTATTATTGTTGTACATTAACAAAGGATGCTTTTTTATTTAATTTATTTGTATTGTTTTAATACTATTGCTAAATATTTGGTTGGTTGGCGTGGTTAGACCTTTGATTTCGAAATAGTTGACATATGTTCGAATCCGTATCTCTTTTTGTTTCGTTTTTTTTTCCTGTTTTAACTCTTTATATTTTTTCCCAATGATTTTATTTTTCTTGAGTGTTATTATCATCTCAATGTTAGATTTATTCACGCTGTAATGTGCCAGGCATTAACTCTTTTATATCTATACCAAACCATCATAACTTCGCGTCGATATTTTACATATTTAACCATGTTAATGTAACAGACTCAACACGCACAACAAGGTTCACAAACACGCCATATCACGCGTGCTTAATTTCTAGTTAAAACTATGCCATGATCCTCCACTTCTTCCTTAAGTTAGTTCCCATGTGCATAACAAGGATATTATAGTTTATTTTGTATTAAATCACACTACAGAAACAACATAAAGAACAATTGCTGTTGAACAAGCACCTGCTGGAAGAGATATCAAAACTTCAGAAAGAAGCCCAGGAAATGCCTCAGAGGTTAAGGAAGTCTTGCAAAGTTGTAAATGACGAGATATTGTCTACTGTTCAGGTACACTGTGCATTGCTTAGCGAAGTCCTAAACGAGGAGAAAGTTAAATATGCTTATTAAATCTTATTGACTTGAACAGAGTTTGGTAGCAGACGACAAGTCCACAACTGCAAAATTGTTGTCTAGAACAAGAGAATTTGTCACGTTCCTTACGTCAACTTATGAAGCAAATGTGTCTATGGCTATGGACGGCTTTATCCATAAGAATGAAAGTCATAAAAGCAGTTCCACAACATCATCAGGAAAAGATAAAGATGAAAAAGGAAGTTGGCCATACAGTAACAAATACAAGGTAGATGCCCGGACAAAACTATCAGCAAGTTACTACATGCACATTTTGATATTGTTCATCATCTTAATCTTGAGTTTGTTGTCTCTCCTACATTTATTCAGGTATATCATGTTGTGTTTCTCTGCTTAGCTCTATGACAACAACCCAACCACCACAAAACACATTTTTTAATTGATGACTGAACAAACAGCTAAGCTGCCAGGTCATTGGTGGATCACAAAGTGCTATTAATAGAATAGCTTTAGGAGTATGCTTAGTTTGATTATGCTTATGCATTGAGTGGAGAAACTCTAACCTCTCAAAGTGGATTTTTTTTTTCTTCCAAATTTTTATTGTTTTTGTTAAGTCCATCTTCCTAGTCTTAATTCTTATCAAGCACCTCCCATGATTAATTAGACCTAGGATATGTATGGCATTGCTTGCACACAGTATGTTTAAAGGTCTCTTGAGAGACTTTTCAAGGCGCACACATATGTTAGCTTTTGAAATACACATGATGTAGGTTTGTGACTATCATCATAACAAGGTTAGACAGTCAACAAAAGGTTTTCCAAATTCCCAAAAAAATCTGCCTTTCAAATCACATTTTCGTATTCTCAACTTATGCTCCCGAAACACTAATTGTTTAAATGATGCTTAATCGTTTTGTATAGAACCGTTCAATATCAAATATCAAAACGAAAGAGTTTGCACCTTTTTTATGTGATCCCTGTTTGGATCCTACTCAAGATACAGAATTATTCAATCATCTTTTCAGATGTTTCTAAATATTTGCTTCTAAGAATAATCAATTGTGAATTTAGGACTCCACACAAATTGCTTCTTGGAAGACGGATTTAAGTGGTAAAGTCAAATTGATAAAGCAAATATGTCAGAGCCTGGAGCAGGAGTTAGATGTTAATAACCACCTTCAAGAAGAAAGAGTTCATGGTCTCGAAAGAGAGTGTCAGCTTTTATTAGAAGAAAGAGATGATCTACTCCTAAGTGTATCTGATTCATCAAAAAGACTTGCGTCGTTGAGTCTGCAAAATGAAAATATTCTGCAGGATTTGGCCTGTGAAATTCAGCGGAGGAAAGGTCTCCAGGAAGAAATCAAACAGTTCAGTGTTGCTTTTGCTTCTCGCCAAAGGTTTCTCATGTCATTTCATTGCGACTTCAAATCTAAACTAGATGATCATTTGAGAGCTCAAAGTCCACCCAAGTCTATTGGAGAGAGGAGCTTTTTCTAACTGGATTTTGCTTTTCTCCTTGTATCCTTCATTTTCTTGTATGCCTCTGTAACTACTTTTATTCATGTATCTAGGTTTCTTTAAGTTTCTTTTGGTTCATCCATGATCAATACATTCAATCAGCCACCACTTTCCAATCATTTACTCATGTATTTACTTTTATTCAGTTGTTATTATTATTATTATTATTATTATTATTATTATTATTATTATTATTATTATTATTATTATTATTATTATTATTATTATTATTATTATTGTTGTTGTTGTTATTGTTGTTGTTGTTGTTGTTGTTGTTGTTATTGTTGTTATTGTTGTTGTTATTACTTTTATTCTGTCGTAGTCGTCGTCGTGGTCGTGGTCGTCGTGGTCGTCGTGGTCGTCGTGGTCGTCGTGGTCGTCGTCGTCGTTGTCACATCCCGGCGGAAGCGTGAACGATACGGGTGGAATGTGGCTATCTTTTATTAGAGTGTATTGTTTATAGTAAATAAACACAGTTATAATAGAAACATAACACAGACATGCTTTTATTTATACTAGAGGAATTACATCATTTAAGTAATATTACAAAATTTGATGTAATTGTTTACACTAAATTACAGCATGCCTAAAACCTATGAAAATGCGCGTCAGCATACACGCTCCCGTCAACTATATTGACGGTCAGCGTGACGCAGACCCTTCCCACAACTTCACCCCATCCATCGTGAACTTCAAAGCTGAAATCAAATGAATTACTCATTTCCTGAAAAAATACACTTAAACTTGTCAACAAAAATGTTGGTGAGAACATAGGTTTAATCCAGACAAATATTTTGTTGATGTATCAATTACAACCAAACCTGTTCACAACATAATCATACTGTCACGAAATAATTCACAAAATCAGATAATATTACAGCCTAACCCCCATTCGGTTAGATGCAGGAAAATAGTAGCAACCCTCATCCGGTTGGTACACATATTCTCCTAAGTAGCGCTACTAACATTATCGGACGGTTCCTCATTCGAACTAATGGTTGTATCACAAATGACAGTAAGCAACAAAAATATTTTCAAAAATAATACATCAACCCAAACAGTATACTTTTCCCCCTAAAACTTTGTTGAATACCAAATGGTTGAAAAATGGGGCTATGAACTCACCGTGTCTTCTCACTTGAACCTAACAAAACAGTTCACAGTGTCAAACAATATTTTCTTTAGAATTTTTAGAACCTCAGATGTAAGTATCTTTTGAAGTTCTACCAATAATGTTACTACAAAAATTTCTCACAAATTATTTATACATAATTAGTCCAAATTCCACATAAATTATCAAAAATACCTACTGCTGTCCAAAAATTATCAAAAATTCATAGAATCTTATCCCAAAAAATTAGTAACATCTTATAATTTTTATAACATCCAAATCCAAACAGATTATTTTCTATAAATTTTATAATATTCCCATAATTGGTTAAAAATAGCTTTTGTCCTTGATAAATTCTCAAAATTTTACAGAAGACTTATTATATAAAACCAAGCATCATATAATTATCTCAAAGTCCAAGTCATAACAGGTCAGTTTTTGTAATTTTAACAATGATTGCTAATTTTAGCAAAAATACTTATACTGCTAAAAAATATGAAAATTATATATTCTATAGCTTCATACTTAATATTACATCAATGATATTCTCAGAATTTATTATTTACGTTAAGTATTTATTCTGATTTATTTACTACAGAACATATAAAAATTCATATTGTAATCATAATAAGGAATAAAATTCTGAAATAATTCCAAAGGCTTTTATACCTTAAAAGAATCATCCTGTGAATTTATCAGAATTTTCCCGAATTTATTTCTATTTTTGATATTTTCTTCTATTTTTTATTTATAAAATAATTTATATAAATTATGTACTTATCAAAACTTTGTTAAAGTTTCCAGATCAATATTTTAGTATATAAGTGAGAATTTTTCAATGTTTATTCCCACAATTGCGGTTATTTAATATTTTCCTAGATTTTCTTGAATATTTACAAAATTTAATTTTGTAAATTCAAAATATATCTTTTTATCATAAGTTTCTGAGTTTTTTTACAACTCATTACTTATAATTTATGAATTTAAACTTTCAAAATTGATTTTGGTGTTTGAATACCAAAACTAATGTATATATGTGCTTTGTAACATATATGTAACAAGAATCACTTTATCACCTTGTGATGATGATCTTGATGGTATCTTAGCTTCTTGAATCCGAGAACAAGGCTGTGGAGGTCGTGGATGGTGATGGCAGGTGATGGTGGTGCGTGGTTATGTTTGTTTGTTGTTGTGGTTGTCGGTTTTTGTTGTTGTTGTTTGTTGATGTTGTTGGTTGTTGTTTCAAGCGAACCCGAAAGATAGAGAGGTTGTGGGATAGGCTGGTGGTGGTGTTTAGCTTTGTAACCGAAGGAGAAAGAAGCAGAAGGTGGCTGAAGGTGGTGGTCGAATGAAGGTGGTGGTGTGTGTGTATAAAGATCCGAGAGAGAGAGTGAGGAAGTGGTGTTTGTTTTCAACTTAGCTTAGCATATATCCCCCTTTGATCTACCGCCTCATACCATCTAGACTTGATGACTCATGTTTGTGGATGCTTAGGTGTCGAGAGGAAGAGCTAGAGGAGGTTTCTTATGGAGATACCGAGAGATAGGGAGGGGTAAAGTGGCACTAGACTTTGAATTTGAGTGTGAATGCTGAATGTAGGGTGATGTGGTGGCAATTTTGTGGCAATGGGAATGCAAGAAAAACCGAGAGGTCCTTGGGATTGCTATCTTCCATTGAATTTGATGAGACTTGGTGCCTAAGTCTAGCTTGAAAGGTGGCGGTTTTGGGTAATGGGAATGCAAGAAAACCGGTGCATGGTGGCGGTTTTGAGAAGGAACCAAATTGAGACTAGATAACCTAGTCACATGGATGAATAAATGATAGGATAAGGTGAGTGTAGGTGGCATGAAAGAGAATTAATGGTGCATGCATGCTAGCTAGCCGAGAGCTTCCAATGAGTTGCCATCTCCATGTTTGCAATAATGAGGTTTTGGTGATTAATGAATTAAGAAGGCAAGGTGGCAACTTTAGGGAACCTCCATGGTGTGAACATGAGATTTGTAAGTCAAAGGGGATGTTTAACCGAGGTATAGGGTCGAGGGTTATGGTGGTGGTTTGGTGTTTTTAGTGTTAAGTTTTAGTTTTTAGGTTTTTGATTTAGTTTTAGTTGAGTTTGATTGTGTATATACATATATATACTCGTAAATATATATATATATATATATATATATATATATATATATATAAAAGTGAGTTTTATATACATATATACCAATCATATATATTGGTATTCTAAGAATTTTCCACGTACATGTATGTATATAAACATACATACGTCAAAACTTATATATATATATATGTATGTATGTATGAATTTCGGGCACATAAACATATGTACATACGTAAACTACCAATATATAGATATACATGCAACATGCATACGTAAGGTTTCCATATATATGCATGTATGCAACCATGCATACGTACACCCATAATATATATACCAAATATAACTCATAGTTGTAACGTAATATAATAAAGAAAATTTTTCGACGTAATATATATAATAATAAAATATTTTTAGGGTTGTCACATTCTCCCCCCGTTAAAAGAATTTCGTCCCGAAATTCAGTAGAAAACTTAAGTAATTATTACCTCTGAACAGGTGGGGATACTTCTTCTTGATTTCATCTTCCCTTTCCTAGGTGTATTCTGGTCCTCTTTTTGCATTCCATTTAATTTTCACTATGGGAATTTTACTTCTTCTTAACTTCTTTATTTCTTTTCCCACAATGGCTATTGGTTCTTCCACAAAATGCAGTTTCTTATCTACCTTGACTTCTTGAATTGGTACTTCTAGGGTTTCGTTGGTTAGGCATTTCTTGAGGTTGGATACATGAAATGTGTTGTGTACTTCACTTAATTTCTGTGGTAGTTCCAACTTATATGCTACAGGATCAATTCTATCAATGATCTTAAATGGACCAATGTACCTAGGGTTCAGCTTACTAGATTTTCCAATGATCTTGAATTTGTACTTCTAGGGTCGTCATCGTCGTCGTCGTCTTGGTGGAAACGAGAACCATTTTCGTAATGAATGCCCACAACGGAAAGGCAAGGCTCCAGTTAACCAAAACAACCCCCGTGGAAGAGCTTTCGTAATACAAGCCGAAGAAGCTCGTCAGGAACCAGAAGTGGTAACCGGTACGTTCCTTATCAACAACCAGTACGTAAAAGTATTATTTGATACAGGAGCAACTCGTAGTTTTATTTCAAATACCTTTAAACCATCACTTAGTTTAACCTTTGAGAAACTAAGACATAAATATGTGATAGAATTAGCTGACGGTAAAGTAATAGAAGCTGGTGAGATTATTCCTATTTGTATTTTGAGTTTAGATGAATATTGTTTTAATATAGATCTGTTTCCTATTAAATTAGGAAGATTTGATATTGTAGTAGGTATGGATTGGTTAAGAGCCATGCTGAGATTATATGTGATAAGAAAATGATAAAAATTCCTTTGAATAAGGAAAATAAAAATCTCTGTATATACGGTGACAGACCAAATGGTATTATGAAACTAATTTCCTGCAAGAAAGCACAAAAATGCTTAAATAAGAAATGTTTAGCTTTCTTAGCTCATATAATTGATGTAAAGCTTGATAAAGGGAATTTAGAAAGTGTTCCTATTATTAATGAATACTCTGATGTTTTTCCTGATAAATTACCTGGATTACCACCCCCTCGTCAAGTAGAGTTTAAAATAGAATTAATACCAGGAACAACCCCTATTGCTAAAGCACCATATCGTTTAGCACCAACTGAAATGAAGGAACTCATGACCCAATTACAAGAACTATTAGATAAGGGATTTATACGTCCTAGTGTATCACCTTAGGGAGCACCAGTTCTGTTTGTCAAAAAGAAATACGGAACTTTTAGGATGTGTATTGATTATAGAGAACTCAATAAAGTTACTATAAAGAATAGATATCCTCTCCCTAGGATTGGTGATTTATTTGACCAATTACAAGGATCTAGTTATTTTTCTAAAATAGATTTAAGGTCCGGATACCATCAGTTAAGAGTGCAGGACGACGATACATCTAAAACTGCATTCTGGACTAGGTACGGACACTATGAATTTCTTGTAATGCTATTTGGATTAACCAATGCCCTAGCAGTGTTTATGGATTTAATGAATAGAGTGTGCAAACCCTATTTAGATAAATTCGTTATAGTCTTCATAGATGACATTCTGATTTACTCTAAAAATAAGGAAGACCACGAACAACACCTGAGGTTAACTTTGGAATTACTTCGAAAGGAAAAGTTGTATGCAAAATTCTCAAAATATGAATTTTGGAAAAAAGAAGTACAATTCCTAGGACACATAGTTAATCAGAATGGGATTCAAGTTGATCCAGTAAAGATTGAAGCAGTCAAGAAATGGGAAGTTCCAAAAAACCCAACTGAAATACAACAATTCTTAGGTTTAGCAGGATATTACAGGAGATTTATAGAAAATTTCTTGAGAATAGCTCAACCTTTGACAGAATTGACCCAAAAAGATAGAAGGTATATATGGGAAGAAAAACAAAACAAAGTTTTTGAACTCCTCAAAGATAAATTGTGTAGTGCACCCGTTTTAGCTTTGCCAGAAGGGACATATAAGTTTATAGTATATTGTGATGCATCACGTCAAGGTTTTGGATGTGTTTTAATGCAAAAAGATAAGGTAATAGCATATGCATCCAGACAACTTAGGGGTAGTGAAAAGAACTATAAAACCCATGATCAAGAATTAGGAGCGGTAGTGTTTGCATTAAAAATTTAGAGACATTATTTGTATGGGACTAATTGTATAATATATACGGATCATAAAAGTCTGCAATATATCTTTGATCAGAAAATGTTAAATATGAGGCAGAGAAGATGGGTAGAATTATTAAGTGATTATGACTGTAAAATCAAGTATCACCCTGGTAAAGCAAATGTAGTTGCTGATGCTCTAAGTAGAAAAGAAAGGACTAAGCCATTACGAGTACGTGCTATAAGAATGGAATTACACTCAGATTTGTTAAAACAAATCCGGGAAGCCCAACAAGAGGATATATTGAAACTAAAGGGACAATTAAAAGATATGAAAGAATAAACAGATGGAATTCTGAGGTTTAAAGAGAGAATTTGGGTACCTGACAATAGCATAATTAGAACAATTGTCCTACAAGAAGCACGTAAGTCAAAATATTCTGTACATCCAGGAAATAATAAAATGTACAAGGATTTGAAAAACCAATACTGGTGGCCAGGCATGAAAAGATCAGTCGGAGAATTCGTAGAACAATGTGATATCTGTTCAAGAGTAAAAGCTGAATATAAAAACCTTCAGGATACCTACAGCAACCAGAGATTCCAGAATGGAAATGGGATCAGATTACAATGGACTTCATAACCAAACTACCAAGAACCAGAAATGGATACGACACAATTTGGGTTATAGTAGATAGATTAATTAAGTCAGCTCATTTCTTACCCATATGAGAAGATTATAAGATAGAAAGACTAGCAAGAATTTACATAAAAGAAATTGTGTCTAGATATGGAATACATGTATCCATCATATCAGATAGAGACAGTAGATTTACTTCCAGATTTTAGCAGACATTACAAAAAGCCTTAGGAACCCAAGTGAACTTAAGTACAACCTATCACCCACAAACTGATGGACAAAGCGAAAGGACAATACAAACACTAGAAGATATGTTAAGAGCTTGTGCTATAGAGTTTGGTAGAAATTGGGATAGCCACTTACCATTAATAGAATTTTCATACAATAACAGTTATCACTCTAGTATTGGGTTAGCTCCATTTGAAGCTTTGTACGGAAGAAAGTGTAGATCACCCTTGTGTTGGAATGACAGGTCCTGAATTAATCCAAGAAACCACGGACAAGGTCACTGAGATTAAAAATAGACTAAAAATAGCTCATGATCGACAGAAAAGTTATGCAGACAAACGAAGGAAACCATTGGAATTTCAAATCGGAGACAGAGTTTATCTAAAAGTATCTCCCTCAAAAGGAATCTTCCAATTTGGAAAACCAAGTAAGCTAAACCCTAGGTATGTTGGTCTATTTAACATCATTGAGAAGATTGGTCCTATGGCATATAAGTTGGAATTACCTCAAGAATTAAGTGAAGTGCATAACACATTTCATGTATCCAACCTCAAGAAATGTCTAACAGATGAGACTCTAAAGATACCAATTCAAGAAATCAAAATAGATAAGAAACTTCATTTCATGGAAGAACCAGTAGCCATTATGGACAAAGAAGTGAAAAGATTAAGAAAGAATAGAATTCCTATAGTAAAGGTTAAATGGAATGCAAAGAGAGGACCAGAATACACATGGGAACGAGAAGATGAGATCAGAAAGAAATATCATCGTCTATTCAGAACAAGTGATCAGATAAATCCTACTCGACTTTAGGAACTACTCACCAATGAATTTCAGGACAAAATTCTTTTAACGGGGGGAGAATGTGACAACCTTAAAATCAAGGTTAGATAAACCTCACTTTTTACGTATTAAACTATATTGTGATCAACTTGTTATGATTTGTATGTATATATATTTCATAAGTAGGTGTATGACGTACGGATGCATGCTTGCATGCATATATATATATATATATATATATATATATATATATATATATATATATATATATATATATATATATTTTACGTGTGTATGTATATAAATATATTTTGCGTGTGCATGCATGTATGTATATATATATATATATAAACATATGATTTAGACTTTTAATTACCTATGTTTACATACATGCATAAGTTTACATGCAAACGTTATGCATCAAAACAATATGATAACACAACCCAACGACAACATTCAAACATCAAAAGAAAAATTAGCAAAACCTTAAACAATCAAGCATCAAACTCAAATATTAACTTAAACTAATCACCTAGTGCCCTCGGTTAATGTTTAAATAAGTCATTAGCACCCTTAAATTGAAAACCATCGACTCGTAATACCACAACCATCAAACCTCCATAGCCACATGAATCATCATCACTAGTAGTGATAGGTGGCAATTCCTAAAGGACTCTAAGCTACCTTGCATAACACCTAAGGGGTCTAAGGAGATGATTCACCCAAGCTATGATTATAGCCATTTATGGCTCTCGGCCAGGCATCTCTAAACCGCCACCTTACCACTCTCCTCTCGATTATATAAGTCACAAAGCTAACCGCGACCACGACAATCCTACAACAAGAACACATTCTCTCGGTTCCTTTGAGATAACTCCCCATCGACCACCTCCCTTTCTTTTGAAAACAAACACCAACCGATCACAACCTCAACCCTCTCTCAAAGTCTCGGATCACTTCCAATACACAACCATCAACCGCGACCAACTCCACCCCCTTTCACCTCTCGGATAAACACAAACACATCACTATTTATCATCCATAATCACCGTCATCTCCATAACTCTTTCTCTCTCGGTTACCTTCCTCAAGAACTCTCTCAAGGATTCAAGACTCTCGACCATTTTCCAGCCATCTCTTCCTCATCATTCTCAAGGTTGTAATCTCTCTTATACATCTTGAAATCAAAGTTACATATGTGTTATGAACACATATATGACTAGCTTGGTACCTATACAACAAGACTAACCTTAAAACACCTTGAGATCCTTATTTCTCATCAAATCACAATGATGAGATGTTAAAAGTCAGAAAAACTTATGACAAAAAGGAAAACTTTTGAAACTTTTAAGAGTAAATCATGAAATATTAAAGAAAAATAAGCAAAAATATTAGATATATACGATTGTAGGAATAAACATTGAAAAACCTTTTTGAGATACTGAAATATCATTCTGCAAAATTTTGATAAAGATATGAAAAGTAAAATAATCTATACAAATTGTTTAAAAAGGAAATAAACAATAAATTCTCAAATAATAGAAATAAATTCATAAAAATTCTAGAAAAATCACATAATGATTTTTATATGATAAAAAGGCTCCAGGAATTATTTTGTAATTTATTTACTTTTTATAATTGAAAATTGAATTTTAAGTGATCTGTAAAAGAAAAATCAAAAGAAATACTTAACCAGTACCATAAATCGTGAAAACTTCACTGAAGCTATCATAAATGGGATTCAATAGATGGTGTAGATTTCATAATTTTGGAAGTTATATAGCTATTTTTGATGAATTTTGGGAATATTGTAAGATTTACAGAAAGAAATATGTTGTGACTTGGACATCAGGAAAATTATAGGATGATATAAACTATTGAAATAATATTTTGTAAAATTTTGGGAATTTTTAGATAATAGTAGCTATTTTTGGTGATTTAGGGAGAAATTGGAATAGTTATAACAATTTATAGATAGTAAAATAAAAACTAATAATTTTATGGTAATATTATCTGATTACATTACAATTAAATTTTCAAGAATTAGTTATATTTGAGGTTCTAAAAGTTTTAAAGAAATTTTATCTAACTTATAAAATTTTTATAGGTTACATTTTGGAGAACAGGTGAGACTCATAGCCCATTTTGGTGTTTGTAAAGTTTTTGGGGGAAGAAGCATATTGTTTATGTTGATGCATTATTTTTGAAACTATTTTGAGATGTACGGTCATTTGTGATACAACCATTAATTCGAATGAGTAACCGTCTGATAATATTGGTAGCGTTACTTAGGAGAATATTTTGCACCAACAGGATGAGTGTTGTGATGCTATATTTAAATATTTCCTACACCAACAGGATGAGTGTTGTGATGCAATATTATCTGATTTTGTGAATTGTTTCGTGACACTATGAATTATATGTGAGCAGGTTTGGTTGTAATCGGTGCATCAATAAAATGTTTTATCTGGAATAAACCTATGATTTCACCAACTTTATGTTGACTATTTGAGTATGCTTTTTCAGGTGAAAAATAACTAACAATGTAGACTTCTCGTTTGATGTATACAATGGTTGGGGAGAAGTCTTGGGAAGGGTCTGTGTAAAACTAACCGTCAACATATACGATGGCAGTGTTGTGGTGGACGCGCATTTTCATCGCATTTGAAGATGTTTAATTAAATAAAAGTTGTAATAAGGATTATATCAAATTTTAACTTTATATGTAATGATGTAATCGTAACCTATGATTAATATAGTCAAGTTATGTATTATGTATTAATATTGTTGTGATTTAATTTCTTATAATCAATTACGTTCTGAACAAACCAGTCACATCCAGAAATCGCTTCACGCTTACGCCAGGATGTGACATCTACAAACCTCAAGATTGTCACCATTGCATAAAATCTCCACATAAGGGTAATTCGGATGGTCATGAATATATTAATGAAAGTAATAAAGTAAATTAACTAGTTTGACTAATTGTTCAAGTGGGGCATGGTGGATAAATTAGTTGTAGAACCAAGGTTTAACATCACCATTTCATACCATAACACAAGCCTTTCAACATTGGTTGGAGGCTCGGTTTGATTTCATCTACTTCTTGATTTGTAGATCACTTAGTGTTTTATAAAGATGAAAGAATGGAGTGTAAAAGCCTTAAAATTTTAGAAATATAACTTCAACACAAGCCTTCCAACATTGAAGTTGTTGGTGACTTGGTTTAGTATGTAAAAGGTTTAAAAATAAAACAAGAGAACATGTATGAAACAATCAAGTATAATATTTCCAACTTAGACCTCAAAAATGGAGGTTTACCATACTTGTGTCACCTTGGTGACTAAGTGGTTATGTCCTAGAGGTTATTCCAAGTGGTAAAGAAAATGAAGAAGAAAGTAAGAAAGAAAGTATATATAATAAATAAAAAAATAAAACTCACAAGTTGTTCTTGAATATTTCTTGCAAAAAAAAGATGGAGTTCTTTAATGGATTGAGAGACTTTAGAGTGATAAAAGTGATTAGAGGGGGATTTGGGTTAGTATTTATAGATGAGAATTATGGTTGGGCATTAATGTAAGTAGTTGGGGAGATGAGTGGAGGGAAAATATAAATTTTCAATATTAACCCCTTAACTTATTTTATTTATTAATTTGCACCATAACTAATAATTAAGAATGAGTATTTTAATATATGAATCATAAAAATAAAACTTATAAATAATTTTCTGAAAAAAATATATAAGTCCCGATAAGTTGTTCGATTTTACGTTGAAATGCGCATTTGTAATTGTTTAAGCGTTGCACAAACATATAATCAACAAGAATTACATAAAAAAGATATTTTCACTATGATCAAGTCTTAAGATTACAAGGATTGAACAAGGAGTAATATTACATTTAAAAATAAATAAATTTAAAATACGGAACGTTACACAAGGCATGGTGGCCAGGGTCAATAGTAACGAATCTCATGAAGATGGGGAAGCTAGCCTTGGAGTAATGCAACTCTAAGTTCTCAATGCTTTAATGCCACACAAGGGAAAACCATTATAATTGGAAAAATCTGGCCATGCGGAGATCAAGGGCAACATCATGAACAGAAAGGCAAAAGAACTTTAGTTTGTGAACATGGAAGTGAGTGGACGACTTGTAAACGAACTGGTCAAATACTAGTGCAAATCATAACTTCATCATAGAAAGGATGCCAAAAAGACTCAACCTAAGAATCTCCACACAAGATGGACTTCTCAAAGGTACCAATGGTAACGCAAAACTATTTAAAGAAATATCATGGATTGTCAAGACTAAGATCAGGACATGGCAAGAAAATATAGACTTCTTAGTCATACCATTGGACGAATACAAGATCGTACTCGGGATGGACTTTTTTAGTATAGCAAAAGTCGTTCTAGTAACTTTTATCAACACTTTGTACATCATAAAGGGTGAAAAGTGAACACCTTAGTGATGGAGTCAAGTTCAAGCCATTGAGGTAAAATGTTATTTGTCTTGCAACTTACAAGAATAAGATGAGGATCATTCAATAAACATGATGAGGACGATATGGGTTGAGGTGGGGGAGAATGTCACTATTCGCCTAAAATCAAATCATGTTACTTGATTTTGGAAGTTTTCGGAAACATTTAGAGGCATCTAGCACTTTCGGGAACACTCTTGAACAGTCTAAAACGTTTTAGACTAAAAAGACACAAGGAAGCATCTAGATTAGCCTTGCAGCATCAAGAGATGATCAAGATATTTTTCAAGAAATATCTAAGATATGGTTGCCACAAGGCTCTAGAAAGCCCTTGATTGATCCATGAATATATCAAGTAAATATAGTGTAAAGACCTTAGTATAAATAAGTGATGAAGTCCTTATTTGTAATCAACCTTAAACACATGCAAGTCTTAGTGTAAAGACCTTATAAGCACTATAAACACCCTTGTAACAATAAAAGCATTTGTATTACAAACTTGCAAATGCTTCCATATTGTAACTTGAATCGTTACACATTTGAATCACAAAGGATTAACTTAGGTCAATTCTAATAGCACGCAACTTGTAAACAATGAATGTGAGGAGAAAATGAAACCATCATTTTCACTTTCTTACTAACATTGACATCTTATAGTGTAATATGTTATAAAGGTTAAACATAAGTCATGCACGTAAGTGAATGCATAACTTGTTTATTATGGTTAGGGCATAAAATGTAATTTATGCATTTACGGTTTGCCCTATCATTCTTTTCATGGATGTTGGATTTTTATAAGGTGTATCTCTGAACACCCCTGAGAACTCACCATCATTAATGATGTTTATCCCACCATGACAAAAGAGTGGCTCTGATGCCATTTGTAATATTTCATCTCTCATACCATTAATATTGTTCGCTTTAACCATAACTTATCCCAAGCATTATAATGTTATCACTCCAACATACTTATGCCAAGAATTACAACAACTTCATCTCAGCTCTAATGACCAACAACGATATATGGATGTCGGGGTGTCGTCTCACATCACATCAAATCAAGGTATGTTTACTACTCATATGTCTTCCTCTCATTTACTTCTATAATGACAATCCTTAATTCTATGGTTAGAAAAACATGTCTACTTATGTTAAATGGGTCCGACTCACTATTAACTAATTGTGTCATTTACCCAAACACGAACACAAACCTATTATTATAAAGGTTATACGAACACAACCCATTTAACACGATTAATATAACCTATTAAGTGGCATGATGTTTTCAAGTCTAACCACATAAGAATCCATCTACAATATTGAAAAAGCAAAAGATTAATTTTCATAACCTGATTTAAATTAAAGAATGTGATAAGTTCGTTCAAATAAATTCTTAATTTTTGAGAGTGCGATAACTAGGAACGTAAGAACTGAAATGCCAACCTATTAAATTTATATTTTTTATTATTAAAATCAAAGTTGAATCCTAAAATTCTTAATTTTATATTTAATTACTGAAATGGGTCTAATCATGTCATAAACGGTTTTAATGGGTTGAACCCACTTAAACATGATTTTTGAGTCACGTCAACCGTCGGTTTATGACCTATATCCGTTTAGCTCAAACCCAAACCCGCTTAACTTCATGTCGGGTCATGTAGTGTCGTGTCATTTAAATGTGTCGTCTTAGAAATTGCTAACCCTAAGCCTATCCTAATTTACGGGTTCGAGAATGCCAAACTCCACCTGCCCATCGATCAACTAGATGTTAAAAATGTGTTTTTTGCATGACGACATATATGAAACCGTCTATATGCATCAAATGATGGGGTTCGTCGGTCCATAACTTCCATGACATGTATGCCATCTTTGGAAGCCTTTATATGGGTTTAAACAAGCCCCAAGGATGTGATATAGCCGGTTTACCAATTACATACTCTCACACAGATTTACTAGCTAACATGTGTGACAACTCTTAATTTATTTATTGCCATAGTGCAAGCTTATCTTTTACTTTATGTCGATGACATTATTCTAACCACATCCGACACCAGGTTACTACGTCACATTATTAAAAATCATTCCAACATGTTTTCCATGACTGGCTTGGGGACTTTACTTCATTTTTAGGTTTTTGATTACGATAAGGTCTTGTTCTTATCACAAGCTACCTATACTCGGGATATACTAAACCGAGCTGAATTGTCCATGGCTAAACCATGTGTGACTCCTGTGGATACGTCCATAAAGCTTAGTGCTAATGATGATAACCTTCTTCCTATGACACTTTATATCGACAACTTGCGGGGGCCTAGCAATATCTTATGTTAACTCGACCAGACATAACGTATGTCATACAACAAACTTGTTTATTTTTGCATGCTCCAAGGGAACCCTATTTTCAAGTCCTCAAACCAATTCTTCTTTATCTAGTCGGTACCATTGACTGCGCCTTACAAATTGTTCCATCTAGCTCACACATATTAGTTGCTTACTTAGATGCCGATTGGGGATGATGCCCTTATTCTCATCGATCAACCTCCAATTATTGTGTTTTTTTGGGGGGGAGCGGGCGACGAAATAGTTTAATCTTCTAGTCATCCAAACGCCAACCGACCTCTCCCGTTCAAGTGTCGAGGTAGAATACTAGGGCGGTTGCTAATGCTATGGCCGAGAAAACATGGTTACGTAACCGATTAATTAGTATTAGACGACCCACTTTGAACGCTACTATCATCTATTATGACGATGTACCCGTAATTTATTTGTATGATAAACCGGTCTAACATCAACAGACAAAACAGATGATATAGATATACCTTTGTTCGAGAACAAGTTTAACTAGGATAAATTCCAGTACTTCATGTTCCCTCCTTTCTTTAATATGCATATATCTTTATGAAAGGATTACCACGGCAATTCTATCAAGAATTTCGATTCACCTTATGGGTCCGTCCAACACCACTCAAACTGTAGGAAAATATTAGAGATATACATTATCTAGATATATTATTTAAATTAGTATCATTATCTTTTCCTTAGTTTAAAGGTTGTAATCCTTTATAATCTCGCTACTCTACCACAATCATTCTTACCAAAACTTTTCCGCCACTCTCTTATATTAAATAATTACCTTAATTACTAATAATAATACTAAACCTTTTGTAGATTAAAAATATTTTTTTATAAATTAAGAAAAAGATCTTTTTATTAATGTTATTTCTAAATAAACAAATTTTTATAAATAATATTTTTTTCTAACAAATACGATATATTATAAATTGGTGCTTTTAAAAAGTAAATTATTTAAAAATAAAAAACAATTAAATTTAGGAGTTATGATAATGAAATTTTAAAAATAATATTTTTATATGATTTATTTTAAAAAATTGATATCATTGTTTTATTAATTATAATGCTTATATATACATAATTTCAGTCATATCATATCTTGAAATATCATTTTATATTTTATAAATTTTATTATATTAATATTTATTTATTCAACCCGCATAATACATGAGTTTACCAAGCCAGTTAATAATATTCAAGGAATTCCAATACCATAAACATTCTTGTATACACCTATGAAAATTGCATCGCAAATTTGCCAATTGTAACGTTGTGTTGCAATGAATATTGTTAATGATGTGTTATTATATATTTGACAAAATAGTGAAGGTGTTTATACGTTTATTAATCTTAAGGGAAGATTGACTTGAATATTGCTACACGTGGAAACTTGTTATGACGATATCTATATGCATGCTCGAGAGAACAAAAGGCCAAGCTAAGAGGAGGGCTAAACCTACTTGAATGAATTAAAATATAGATGCATGTAGAAGTAATCAACAATCACAACTTTATAACCCTTGTACAAAATAATAAACATAATTCAAAACAGCATCCAGTTATTATAAATGATACATATAAACACCTGGATAACCCAATGCATTCATATATAATACATACAGTGTTGTGGGTTTTCCAATAACATATCAGCATGCCTAAATGATAACGTACAGAATATAATAATAACAATAATAAGGCATACACAAATTATGAGTTGCCCTTTAAAGAATTACCCAGGCTTCTCAACCCATTTGATTCAAGACACATGCAATTGCCTGATAAAAGCTAGCACTCGTTACCTTTATTGCCAAACCACAGATATACGCGCGGATGATAGGTATCTATCATTATTTTCTGTATAATATCATTCAATTCAAGGTCCTAATCTGTAAGGACCATCGCCCATGTAGTGGTGATCTTCCATGTAGAGAGCAGTAGCAACATTCTGTGGATGAAGCCCATCCATAACCATAAATTGCATGTCCTCAGAAGGCTTCCAGTGTCTCTTCCTTTGGTTAATGAACCAATTATTTATTTGCTTCTGGTCCAAACCGGTTGATTCTGCTAACGCTACCTTCTCGGATTCCTGTTGAAGGATATATAGACAATGTTGAGGGCTCAAAACTTAATTCTAACATGCATACCATCATACAAAGCAATTAACTAGCAGAACGACCCGCCCACTTCCTGATTGACTAACACGTAAAACGCATGGCATTTAGTTTGAAACTTGCTTTGAACGACCAACTTATAAAGCCCGGCTACTCGGAGTAACCCAATGGCAAAAGGTGACCCATACGACCGCGATCGTAGATAGGATTGGGTAGCCACTAGCCCGAGCCCACCAACATCAATTCTGGGGAAAATCGGTCCTCCGAAGACTCACTGCGGTAAAACCCGGCCCATAAACAACATGATTCGAACTCACAACCTCTCCTAACCCTAAGAGAAATAGTGAAGCTACTGGGTGAAAATCGATCACAAAGGTGTCTGTTAGAAAAAAAGGCTAAAATAATTAGTTTAAAGTTTATTTTTTCTAGTTTTTAGCGATTGTATTCAGGAGATTAGGAATACATACTATTAAGTCTAAAAAGCCTATTAAACATTCTGCCTTGACATAAGTCATCTTATTATTTATGAGAAGTTTTTTTGTTATTATGTTAAATATTTCAGAAAAACACAATGACGAGAAGAAAATATACAATCACGATTAAGAAAACACAATAAACAGAAAACATAATTTTTATATATATAATGAAAAAAATACTTGTTTCAAAAATACAAAGCACTCATTTTCATGGTTTAAATGTTTTTTTAAATTTAATATCGTAGACAAAAGTTATAAACGTTTAAAAAATGAGGGGAGAGGGCTTATACTACAAGGATTAAAGGTTGTAGCTATAATTTTTTAAGGACTATACTCTAGTGACGACATGTCATCGGTATAAAGTTTGTCGACCTATTACTAAGACATTACAAAATTTTACCTATAGGTGTCAAATGCCATCGAGATAGAATTCATCGCCATGAATTAGTTTTTCTCTGCAATTTGCCATAACCCTAAATCCTTGTAATGTAGGTTCCTCTCATTTTTTTTATATTCAAAAGTTACGTACATATAGGAAATTATTTTTTTGTAAAATCACAACATGAAAACAAATATGTTTTATCTGTAAAACCAATATAGTTCCGTTATATATAAAAAAGTAAAAAAATTTGTTCCGGAACAATCATAGATTATAAAGCTATACTTGATCCGAAACAAGTATAGTTTAATTAAACAAAGTCAACAAAAGCGACCATCCAAAAATACTATACTCCAACTTTTTCTTCATAATTTGATTTTAACAATTGATTATAAATATTAATTATGTTACATTCTTTAGCCTAGTTTTTATAGTATAACCCAACCATGTATTCAACTCTAATTAAATACATTTTTGTCTAGTGCAGATGTAATTAGTTGAATGTGACACAAAAATATCAGTGTTGATCCAATTGTTTTGCTAACATGCAGAAACTATACAATATCTTAGGGGCAAAGATAGAAAAAAATGAAATAGACAATTAATTAATTATGTTGATACAGATATATATATATAGTAGTAGTACAGCGACATACCGAAGGATACGGCCACTTGTAGTGCAACTCCCACCAGCTTAAAAGCTTTTGCCGGGCTTCCTTGGGAAGTTTCCCTTTCTTCTTTTTCTTGGAAAGTTCTTGCTTGAGACTACTTAAGTAACCGCTGTACTTTCTCAACAGATGATTCTTTAGTTCACGGTCTTCAGCTCGTGGGTCTATTTCAGTCACTTCCGTTTCTCCACCACTCGTATTTTCTTGTTCTTCATCCGATGAACCAATGACCTCACATTTGCTTTCATCTGATCAAACAATCAAATCAAATCCAATCCGCATTTATATTCTCATGTGTGTCCGCACGCACATAAAGTATTCTCACTTCTTAATTAAACAACAATATATATATATATATATATATATATCCCTCAGCTATCTCACTATATAACAAAAAACTGGTATGCTTCTAGATGAGATGCATGGATGAGAGAATCAAAGTTCATGTTAAGAAAAAAAGGATGATTAAGGTAAGCTTTTACTTCCAATAGATGACAGGCATGGACTATAATTGAATGATGACTTTGATCATGGTTAAAATGGATGAGGATGAGATTTTGATAATCGTTGATAGAGGTAGAGATCGTGGTTATAGTAGATGTTTATGAGGCTGGTTTGAACATAATAAAGACCAAGGTGAAGAGGGTAGGATCAAGATAAAAGGCATATTAAATGTTATAATTGTCACAAGTATGGTTACTATGCGGATTTCTTTAAAATAGACGCAAAGAAAGAGGTTAATTTGGCTCAAGATAATGAGAGACATTATTGTGACATGCAAGCAGGTTTTTATTATGATTAGGGGAAAGAATGAAGGTGTTATCCTAATTAATATTTTACATGTAAAAGGGTTTAAATTATCAGAAAGAAAACAAGGGGTTTAGTTTGAAATATAGATATTAAGATTAGTTAGAGTATTATCAACAACTGTTAGAGCTTATTTTTTATTTGGTATTTTTCACAAAATACCGATTATATTTTTTGCAACCCGTGTAACCAATTTTAATAATATTTCTAGATCGCGGAGATTTTAGATAGTGTTTGGTATGGATGAATGGGTGGGTGAATGAAATAAACTATTGTGAAAGAATGAAGAAAAATATTTTGCTGATCAATTGCATAAAATTACCTATTACACATTAATTATCATTCCCTTTAAAAACCCTAAAAATTCATCAATCCAACTATGTTTTTTTTCATTCAATTCCATCTTTCACTCTTCGTTTCCACCACTACCATCCCCACCACCACCACCCACCAACACTACTAACCAGCACCACCCACCACCATGTCACCACAACGCACAACCACCACCAACACCACCACCGCTAATTCAACCACCCCGCTTATTACATTCTTTCATCTTTGTTTCTACCTATCAACCGACAAAAAGTAATGAGATGAGCAAAGATGAAAGAATGTAACCAAAGAGATGAAATGGATCACTAATTAAAGAAAGAGGTTGCTCATCTCATAGTGAGTGTTATTTCATTTCCTCTATTCACAAAAATGTTAGCATAGCGGAAGGCTACAAAGAAGAGCATGATAGTGATTTTAGTTTCATCATACAATTTTAGGCAATTAGGATTTGCTTAACAATAAATAAGAAAAACAGAATATACTTTGATAAAAAATATTAGGACGTGTTTGATGCACACTCGACTAAAATTATTTCATTTTATAATGTTGTCATACCTAGCAAGGTAGTTTAAAGGGGTGAATCCCACTAAACGACATGGCGTGTAGCTAGTGCCCTTAGAGCATTCACAACCCATGCCTTATAATTATGTGAGTGTGAGTCCTTAAATTATATGGGATAGTTTTGAGTGATTGTGAGTGGAGGAGAGAGAAAATGTTACTGTTCATCTGTAAATTTAAAGATTCACTGTTCAATCCTTATAAATTTTTTAATATTTTTGAAAGTGGTTGTGAGTGAAGGAGAGAGAAAAGGTAATGAAAAAGGTATAAAAATGTATTATTTAATTGAAAGAAGAGAGAAGAGGTAGTGATTTTTAGTGTAATTATATAGATAAAGATAAGGAATAGGATGTGAATGCTCTTAGTAGAGGGTTTTAAGGGGTGGTAACCTTAGTGGGAGTAAGGTGCAAAACCCTAGGCTAGGATCGAGTTGTCGGTTAGCTTAATTGGAAAATTCTTATTTTCCATGTTTTGTTATGCACTAAAACTCACTTTAGATTCACATAGTTGATAAACGTTGCTTAAAGTTAACGATCGGTATTAACTATACATCTGTAGCAAAACTAACGTCGATAGCAACCGAAGCTCGGTAGAAACTTTGGTTTTAATATTAACTAATTATTAGTAACAAAAGCTAAACATGAGCAACAACTAGCTTAGTGTTCTTTCGATAGCGAAACTAGCTTGTACGAAATAGCGAATGGTAAGGAAGTGAAGTTTACTAGCTAATAACTAGAGGTAAACTAATGAAAATCAAAGTAGTCAGGTTAAGGTGTCGATAAGTACAAATATCCAATCAAGAATGAAATTAGCGAATGAAATCATGCGGAAAGTAAAAGAGCTTAAGTGATTTGATTCCCTTTTACATACCAAAGAAGAAAATTTAAATTTAGAGGACAATCAACACATAGTTCCTTTACCCCCTTTTACCTTATATGATAGATTGGCTAACTAACAAAAAATAAAAAAAAATGGCGTTGAATTTGATTTTTATTGACAAATCAGAATTGCCTTCCAAAATCTATAATTGCCTCAAAAGGTCCAACATATATACATTATTGGACCTTTTGAGTTCGGAGTATTAAATAATTTGTATCCATAGAACCTCTGGCGTGACATAGATAATAAATAAATAGGAGTTAATATTATTCCAATTTCCATTACAAAAGTGATGGCAATTTTGGGCATTAAAAGATATCTTTGGCAGGTAATTATTTCTAAAAATACTATCACTTCTGCAACAAAACCACTCATACCCGGTAATGCAAGGGAAGCCATGGAAGTCGAATAAAGAACTTCAATTCCTTGTTTCTTACCTTTAATTATTTGTTTCTTACTTGGCATTAGAGTTTCCATTAAAACCACCCGATTACATGTATTACTATAATTTTATATTTTGTAAGGATCCATCAAATAAGGTTTCCTTAGGAAAAGATTATATAAAAGCAATGATAAATAGATAAGAATAGAGCAAGAAAAGAAGGAAAGAAAGAAACATAGTATAGAGAACTCCTTTCTTTTTTTTCTTTATTTGACCTACTTTAGCCGGATGAAAGGAAACTTTTTATCCTCTATTTCATATGTGGCAATTTCGTCAAGAGCTATTCGTTAGTTGGGGGAAGAATCCCCTCGAATCGGATTTTTTGAGGAACGTATCGAGAGAGAATTTCATTTGTATTCCTGAATAATCTCATTTTTCAATTATTGAATCATTTCATTTTACCAAGTTCAATTCTCATTTTTTTCTTTTTTTTCCAATTTTTAATTCTATTTATTAGTTATTGGAAATTGGTCTAAATTGAAACCTATTTGTATTATCCTTTCTATCTGATTATCTTTACTTTCTATTTGATTATCTTTATATAATATATTGAATATATTATATAAAGCTTTCTCTAAGCTTTCTCTCTCTATTGTACCGTTAACCTATTTTTTCCAATATTATCTTTATTAGCTCATCTCTCTCTCTCTCTAAGCTTTCTCTCTCTATTGTACCGTTAACCATCACCATCACCGGTCACCGCCACCGCCGGCCACCGGGAACTCGCCGGAGCCCTAGCAGGCGGACCACCGGTAACTCGCCGGAGCTCTAAGCGCCACCACCATCACCGGCCACCTGCAACTCGCGGTGGAGAAACTTCTTCCAGAGCCCTAGCTGTCACCACCGCGGTATTGCAACCCCCTACGGAGCCCTACCTGTCACCACCGTCACCGTCACCAACATCACCGGTCACCGAACACCTCCCCACCACCTGGTACGCGTCATCCCCTTCACCGCCCCCCACCGCCCGCTAGCCACCCACCCACCCCCCGCAGCCACCACAAACCGACAACCACCCACCCAACCACCTCAGCCACCACAACCGACACCACAACCCTCGACGATTTGCAGGTTCAACCCCTGACGAGTTTGGATCTGTGGACGTGCTATAGGGATCTGCAGTAATTTGTGGTTTCCCTTGTGTTCGCTTGCAAATCTTTGAGTAATTTGTGAGTAATTTGTGGGCCTTGGATCTATACTGATTTCTACTTAATCTTTGAGTAATTTATGATTTCTGGGGAAAATTTTTTGGATCTAAGCTGATTTCTGCTTAATCGTTTCCCTTGTGTTCGCTTGCAAATCGGTGTTCTGTTGTGAGTAATTTGTGTCGGTTGTCTACTTTGCCAAAGTTTGCCAAAATTCCAGCCGGCGCCGGCCAAATCAAGCGCCGGTGACCACAGGTAGCTGTTTTCTCTTATAATTGCAGGTACTTTGGCGGCTTGCAGGGATTACCAAGGATCGGCTTCAAGAACCCACATTAACACCTGCCGTCACCTGTTACGAGTTGTTGTTCATCTAGGTTCCTGTGAGCCTTGTAACCCTCGAAGGTTACGGACCTCAATCGATCGGCGAACCCTAACTTGGGAAACCCCCACTGTCAGATCTTTCTATCCTTTTATATTTCCTGTTTAGTTATAGAATAACTTTGTAGTCTGCTCTAAAATATATAATTATATTTCTTTCGTATAGATTGTTTGGCTGGGTTAGGAGTACCAGCATCCTGGTTTAAATAGGGAGAGCCATCCCCTACTATTGTGCCTGTTACAGTGTCTTGTGATTGATATATCTCTGCTGCTGGTTTTGATTGTGTGTTACCTGTGTTGTTGCTCTTGCGTGACTGACTATTTTTGTTTATACTTTATTACTGTGGCAACCTCTTCTTAAGGTGTTTCTTGTCACGCTGAGTGAGTGAGGTATAATAGGTAACAGGAAACATTATGCTGCCCCTAGATCATGTTCGGTGACGAGAGATGCAACTACAGGGAAAAAGGGTTATAGATTACGACTGGTATCGTGGAATGTAGGAACACTTACTGGTAAGTTATTAGAGTTAATAGATGTGTTAAGGAGACGTAGGGTTCAGATAGCGTGCCTCCAGGAGACTAGATGGCGGGGTGGGAGGGCAAAGGAGTGTAATGGGTACAAACTATGGTATTCAGGGTCAGATGGAACAAAAAATGGAGTAGGTTTTCTAGTTGCCAAAGAACTCCAGGATAATGTAGTGGAGGTTAGAAGATACGACGATAGACTTATGTTGTTAAGGATAATGATAGGGGACGAAGTAGTGGCTGTAGTTAGTGCGTATGCACCACAAGTTGGATTAGGGGAAACGGAAAGAAAGAAGTTCTGGGAGAGTTTAGACCACGTTTTGAGAGACATACCGCGACAAGAAAAAATATGCATAGGAGGAGATTTTAATGGGCATATCGGCAAGGACAACGATCATTTCCCGTTGGTGCATGGAGGCTTTGGGTATGGTCTGAGGAATGACGTCGGTAGAGAACTTCTTGACTTTGCATTTGCGCATGAACTAAGCATCATAAATTCGTTTTTCAAGAAACCAGAGTCGCATCTAATTACGTTTAGCAGCGGCGGGAGACACACACAGATAGATTATGTGTTGATGAGAAAAGAAGATCGTAGCTCGTGAAAGGACTGCAAGACAATACCGGGACAGACAGTACTCACTCAACATCACATGTTGGTGGCAGATCTACGAATGAAGAAAGCAATTGTCCAACCAACTAAGAGAAGTAGACCTACGATCAGATGGGGACAACTCAAAGACGAAAAGATTACCATCTTTAGAGAGAAAATCATACCAATGAACCTGAGCGGGCCACAGGAAGACGCCAACCAAAAGTGGGAGGCTATGGCAACTACAGTCATTCAAGCAGCTAAAGAAACGCTTGGGACCACAACAAATAGGACACTCGGTCATAAGGAATCCTGGTGGTGGAACGAAAATGTACAGGAGAAGATAAGAATTAAACAACAAAGTTTTAGAGAGCTTTTACGCTGTAGTAATGAGGAAAAACGAGTAGAGCTAAAAGATAAATACAAAGAGGCTAAACGAGAGGCGAAAAAGTCTGTGTCAGAGGCAAAGAACACAGCATACGAGAGGATGTATAAGCGACTAGAGACGAAAGAGGGTGAACATGAAATGTTTAAGATTGCCAAGGCAAGGGAACATAGAAGACAGGACTTGACAATGGTGAAGTTTATAAAGGCCGCAGATGGTAAGGTCTTGGTGAGGGAGAAAGACATCAAGGGGAGATGGAAAACTTACTTCGATAACCTTTTCAACATAACGAACAGTAATCAACAAACGGAGATAGATGAAACAACTCAAACGACGCAACAAAACAAGTGTTATTGTAGAAGCATCACAGTCGATGAAGTTAGGAGAGCTTTGAGGAAAATGGGAAGGGCTAAGGCGGTGGGGCCAGACAACATTTCGATTGAAATGTGGAAGTGCCTTGGAGATGAGGGCCTACAATGGCTAACGGACTTATTCAACACTATCTTCAAGACAGGAAAGATGCCAGAGCAGTGGAGAAGCAGTGTCATAGTCCCCATATATAAGAAAAAAGGAGATGTCCAATGTTGCGCAAATTACAGGGGAATTAAGCTATTGAGTCACACGATGAAACTATGGGAAAGAATTGTGGACACGAGAATTAGACGAGAAACTCAGATAACGGTAAACCAATTTGGATTTATGCCAGGACGCTCTACAACGGAAGCTATACACGTCATAAGGAGGATAATGGAGAAATATACAGAAAAGAAAAGAGATCTACATATGGTATTCATTGACCTAGAAAAAGCCTATGACAGTGTGCCGCGGAAACTAATCTGGGAAAGTCTAAGACTTAGAAGGGTACCAGAGAGGTATATCAAAATAATACAGGATATGTATGACGGGGCAAAAACGTGTGTACGAGCACCTGTCGGAGACACAGACTTCTTCCCGGTGGAAGTGGGACTCCACCAAGGATCGGCATTGAGCCCATTCCTCTTCACAGTAGTGTTGGACGAGATGACCAAGTCCATACAAGAGCCAGTCCCATGGTGTATGCTGTTTGCGGATGATATTGTCTTAATATCAGAATCTAAGACGGTGCTTAACGACAGATTAGAACAGTGGAGAGTAGCACTAGAACGCAAGGGCCTAACGATAAGTCGCTCTAAGACAGAATACATGCATTGTAACTTTAGTGGTGAGGCCGAAGAGAACACCCAAATCAGTATACAGGGCATGGCGGTCCCCCGGACGTGTAGGTTCAAATACCTTGGCTCGTATATACAGGAAGACGGAGAGATACACAGCGATGTAGCCCATCGTGTGCAATCAGGATGGTGCAAGTGGAGAGCAGCATCAGGGATTCTGTGTGATAAGAGGTTCCCACCAAAACTAAAGGGAAAACTATACAGAATGGCATACGCCCAGCTATGCTATACGGCACAGACTGTTGGGCTATAAAGAAATCGCAAGAAAGACAAATAGAGGTCGCAGAAATGCGAATGCTGAGGTGGATGTGTGGACACACAAGATTAGATAGGATCAGAAATGACGTCTTTCGCCAGAGGCTAGAGGTGGCATGTATCACAGATAAAATACGAGAGGGAAGACTAAGATGGTTTGGGCACGTGAAGAGGCGAACGATGTCAGCACCTGTTAGAGCAGTAGAGAACATCAGCGTAGAGGGTAGGAGGAGTAGAGGTAGACCTAGGTTGACTTGGGATGAGATTATTAGGCGAGATATGATAGACTTGCAACTCTCTGACCACATAATCGAGGATAGGAGTGAGTGGAGGCGTAGAATAAAAATTAAGGACTTTTAGTGGGATTTGTGGGTGAGACGGGCTACGGTTACATGTGGCGGGACCTCCCGCGTCAGGTGTAGTTTTTTTTCCTTTCGTCATTTCCCCTGTTTGGGTGTTACATGTCGCTTTTTATGATGCGCGCACTATCTAACTCTACATGTGATGCGATATTTGCCTATGTGTTGCATGAAATGTATTATGATTATTATGATTATGATTATTATGATTGTTATGGTTACCGCCTTTGTAAACGAGTCGGGGGTCTCTTCGGAAGCGGTCTCTCTATCTCTCAGGATAGAGGAAAGACTTGCCACCACATACCCCTCCCAGACCCTGCTCTCCAGCGGGATACACTGGGTATGTTTGTTTGTTTGTTTATATAATATATTGAATATAATATATTCAAGTAAACAGACGAAAAGCAAGCTAGAAATTATCATGTCATCAAATAAGAATGGTATTACATGTATGTAGCTAAGTAAACTGGTCAAACTTATGTAACGTATCATGTATGGTTTGAAATAAAGTATGTTTGGGTCAAATAATTAGTTGTGACATCTATTGGTGCCAAATGCAACTCCAATGGACATTACAAGGATATAAATACCCGAGTATACCAGCACTTAGTTAATATATGCATATTTCTGTTGTGTGTTATATCTCCGTGTACAAACAGTGTGTAGTGTGTTGTGTGTTTGAGAGGGCCCAATTTGTGATTTGTGAGAGAGATCATCAATTGGTATCAAAGCATGACATTGTTGCGAGAGTAGCCTATAGAAAATCAATCAAGAAGATCAGGATGGAAGATTAGTATGTTGCACGATACATTGATGGCATGGATGTTTCGTTGATGAGTCCAGCGTTGCAATACGGTAAGGAGGACAAGGAGGCGTATGGTCGAGAGGACGGGGAGTATTCAAGTGTTAAGATACTATGCATCAAAGTGAATGACGTCAAGTTTGATCTAGAAGATTCGATCGACAGAAGGCATAGATAAGCAACCAGAATATTCAAAAATTTGGCAAGGAGGAGGAATGAAAAGAGAATAATTGAACACAATGTCCCCTATTGCAGTGGACCCAAGAATTTCAAACATGCGAAAATCAAATTCAATATTTTGAATTCCTGTTGAAAGGTACTTTTGTAGGAAATTAGAATAATATTTGGTATGTTGGTTTACATCAAAAGAAACATACAACCATGAACAAGAAACTTTTAAAACAATAAGAAAATCATTTAGAATAGAAACCTACATGTCTGATTTTACAACAGCCTACTTTCAGGAAAAAGGGCAAGTTGAATTGATTTCTAATGGGGTAGCACGACTCATATAATCCGTATACGTACTTGTCCCCACAATGAAAAGAAATGTGTTGAGTTTCAAACTATTGGCCTATTTGAAGTGACTTTCAAAGAAACCGTGTTATACATCTCCAAAAAATTTGAAGACGAAAAATATGGAGTTTAAAACCGAGAGATAAGAACGTAAGGTTGAAGGTATGTAACATGAATCCACTTTGAAATATGAGGACATTGATCATCTACAAGACACCAAGTTAATGTTAGATTACTTTGAAAAATTGGATCTTGCAAAACCGAAATGTAGAGAAGAATAAAGAAGGAATAGGAAAGGAGCCGATCACTAAACAAGAAACTGAGGTATCAAATATCGAATATATGATTGTCTTTTAAGACATCTTAGAGACTTTAAACATGAATCTGATACAAAAGCAATATGTAAAGGCAAAGTTCAAAGAATGGTTAGATGGTTGGTGAAGTATGTTGTGAAAAAACAAACTATTTTCCCCCAAAATCAATGGTCAAATAGTGGATTTGTATAATTTGTACATGGCGGTCCAACTAAATGGAGGCAAGGCAATGATTAACAAGAAAAGATTTTGGCCTTCGATAACAGCAGATTTGGGAATCATATCACAAAAACTACTTAAAGCTAGTAATGGTTTACAATGAATACTTGAAATTGATGGAGTGGTACTATCGAACTTCAAATGAAAGACAAAAGGAGATTGGGAAAATGGTGTTTGAAGAAGGTGAAAGTGGCAGTGATAAGAGAGACCTGTTGGAGCAACCAAGTTAACCATTGATCGTGAAAGAGATTGAATGGATACATATTATTCATACGAATGATCTCTTAAATAGAGCTTACACATAACGTAAACAAAGAACAAAATCAAACTAACAACTTATGCCTAGTAAACAGGAAACGAACGTAAGACTAGGAACAAACATAACAAATCACACGTGCATGCAAGGCATGCTTATTCATGCAACTGTAACATCCATCTTTAGAAGCCTTCTAGAAGCTTGAATTATATTCCAACACCCTCCTTTAATTCAAGCTTTCTAACTCCAAGCATCTCCCTTAAGTAGCAGAATTGTTCTGGACCAAGAGGCTTGGTCATTACATCAGCAACTTGATCTTATGTGTAGCATGACTTAAGGACAATTTGATCAGTCTTTACCAGATCTCTGATATGATGAAACTTGATATCAATGTGCTTACTGCGATTATGTAAAGCTGAGTTCTTGGACAAGAAAATAGTAGATAAATTATCACAGAAAATCGCAGTTGGGTTTATTTGTTTGTAACCCAATTCTTCAAGTAACTGCCTCATCCATATAGCTTGACAAGCAGCATTGTTGGCCGACACATATTCAGCTTCTGTAGATGATAGAGCAACTATTGGCTGCTTCTTGGAACTCCAGGCCACTGCACTACTACCAACAGAAAAAACATAAGCAGATATGCTTTTTCTATCATCACTTGAGCCTGCCCAATCACTATTTGTATAACCTTCAAGCTTTATCTCAACACCTGCTTCATACCATATTCCAAACTCAAGTGTACCTGCAACATACCTCAAAATTCGTTTTGCTGCTCCAACATGTTGAGGTAGTGGATTTTGCATATATCTTGCAATGAAACCAACAGAGAAAGCAAGTTCAGGTCTCGTATGAGTGAGATACAACAAACCACCCACCAAACTTCTATACATCTGTCCATCTACTTTCCCTGTTGGGTTGTTGTCATATAGTTTCTCTCCTTTGTTCATTGGTGTTATAGCTCCTTTGCAGCCCCACATACCAAACTTTTTCAGCAAATCAGTAGCATACTTCTTTTGTGATACAAACACACCAGCCTTTGTTTGTATAATTTCCAATCCGAGAAAGTATGCCAACTTTCCAAGATCAGTCATATCAAATTCTTTAATCATGTTATTCTTGAACTCTATGAGAAGATCTTTAAAGGAGCTAGTATATATGATATCATCAACATAAATACATATAATGATTAAATCAATTGTGCTAACCTTCTTGATGTACACAGTAGGCTCACTTGCAATTCTTTCATATGAGTTAGCATGTAAATAGTCATTAATTCGATCATACCATGCTCTTGGAGCCTGTTTGAGCCCATACAATGCTTTATGTAACTTATACACCTTATGCTCCTCCCCTTGAACCAAGAAACCTGGTGGCCGAGTAACATATACCTCTTCTCGTAATGGACCATTCAAAAATGCAGACTTGACATCTAATTGATAGATTTCCCATCCCTGCTGAGCAGCTAGAGAAATAATAATTTTGATGCTTTCAAATCTTGCCACCGGAGAGAAGGTTTCTTCATAAGACCCCATACTCTTGAGCATATCCCTTGGCTACAAGTCTAGCCTTGTACTTATGTATTGTCCTACTTGCATCAAGCTTCACCTTATACACCCATTTCAAACCAATAGCCTGCTTATCACTTGGTAACTCAGTGAGAGACCAAGTTTGATGCCTTTCAAAAGACTGCAATTCTTGTTGCATTGCTTCTTTTCATTCTTTGCAAGAGGCTGCATCTTCATAGCTTGTTGGTTCCATAGAGGAGAGAACAAGTTGGCATTCATATAACTGTTGGATTTGCTCCGGTTCTAGAGGCACAGTTGACTGATAGAGGTCATTAATAGACTTCACTTTTGGTTGCCCACATGTAGTAGGTACAGCAGTGCTAGTAGTGGGTGTACTAGTACTGCTATGTTGACTGTTTACCCCTGTTGCTTGTACCCATCTGCTGTAGCAGTGGTATGGGTCTCTGCACTCCTACTTGCACCAAGTGTTTCTCTACTGCTTTCACTTGTTTCTTCATTACTTTCTGCACCACTTGGGCTGTCAGACTCCCACATGTAGACAAACTCACGTGGGAGACCATACTTGTCTTCTACATTGGAGTTCCATTTTGCACTTTCTTCAAACACCACATTCCTGCTGGTGATTACACATTTCTTGAGAGGGTCATAGAGCCTGTATGCTTTAGAGGTTGGAAAGTACCCTATAAAGATACACTTGCAAGACTTGTTATCCAGCTTTCTTCTTTGTTGCTTAGGAATCAACCCATAAGCCACACAGCCAAACACCTTTAGATGGTGGACAGATGGTATCCTGTCATACCATGCTTGAAAAGGTGTTGCCTCATTGACAGCTTTAGTGGGTGAAAGATTCCTGAGATACACAGCAGTTGCAACAGCTTCTCCCCAAAACACATGGCTCAAGTTCCTTGCATGAAGCATACTCATAGCCATTTCAACAATAGTTCTATTCTTTCTTTCTGATACTCCATTCTGCTCTGGAGTATAGGGAGCAGTTAATTCTCTTCTTATGCCTTCATTTTCACAAAATGACATGAATTCTTTGGAACAGAACTCTCCTCCTCTATCAGTTCTCAGTGCCTTTATCTTAATGCCCTTTTCATTCTCAACTTTTGCTTTAAATAGTTTGAACTTCTCAAATACATCTGACTTTTGCTTCAAAAAATATACCCAAGTCATACGACTATAATCATCAATAAACAATAGGAAATACCTGCTACCACCCAAGGATTCTGTGGGCATGGGTCCACATACATCTGCATGGATCAGATCCAGACATTGAGTCACTCTAGATGAACATGTGGGGAAAGAGGCTCTTGTCTGCTTTCCTTGAGTACATCCTTCACACACACCCCACTGAGTAATCTTGGGTAGCCCATACACTAGTTGAATAGAACTCAGGCTTTGCAAACTCCTCTCATTAAGATGACCAAACCTCATGTGCCATAAATAGGAATCATCATTTATGGCACTTAAGGCTGCATCTTTTGAGCCTGAGAGATCAAGTGGAAAGGTGTTGTTGTTGGCAACTGGTATTGTACACACTGTTGTACCTGTGCTTTTCTTTGGTACTGTGCATGCCCCATCATCAAACACAAGCCTGTGACCTGCTTTCATTAACTGACCAACACTTAACAAGTTATACCCCAAAGCTGGGGCATATTGTACATCAGTAATAGTCTTATACTTTCCAGCCCCAGTACTTAACTTTACAACCCCCTTTCCTTCAACAGAAATTCTTTTGCCATTCCCAATCCGTACTCCGATAGTATTTGTCTTATCAATATGTTTAAACAATGAATATTGACCTGTCATATGGTTTGAACAACCACTATCAAGAAACCATATGTTTGAAGGACTTACAACAGCATTGGTGGAAATGAGAGAGTGATCCACATCAGCCTTGTTGTCATTGGTCTCCATTACCATAAACAATTGTCCTTCTTCTTCTTCTTGTTCATCACCAAGAGCAGGAGATGCTTGATACTCATTCCAGCAATCTTTGCTCATATGGCCAAATCTGTTGCAATTGTAGCATTGCACACCTCTACCTCGTCCATTCCCTCTACCTCTTCCACGTCCACGGCCGCGTGGTGCCCCTCGCCCTCTCCCTTTAGTAAACAAACTTGCATCTTCTTCGTTTGTTTGGGTTTTGAGGGCCTTCTCCTCAGCAACTGTCATGGACTGGCTTCTGTTTACTCGTGCTTTATGGGCCTGTAGTGACCCCATGAGTTGATCAAACGTAAGTTTACTGAGATCCTTTGATTCCTCAATGGCTGCTACTATGTGATCCCACTTTCCTGGTAAACTTCTCAGCACTTTTTCTACAACGATCTGATCTGTCACATCCTCTCCAAAACCTCTTTTCTGATTGACAATCCTCATAACTCTTGAAAGAAAATCAGCTACGGGTTCACCTTCCTTCATGATTAAAGTTTCAAACTCACGACGTAGAGTTTGTAACTTCACCATTTGAACCTTCGAATCACCTTCATATTCAGTTTGAAGCAACACCCATGCTTGTTTGGAAGTAGTGGCACCGGCTATTCGTGAGAATATTTCATCATGCACGCCAGATTGAATCAGTGATAGCGCACGAGCATCCTTTCTTTTATGTTCACGTAACCGAGTCCTGTCACCATCCGCTTCATCATAACCATTGATCACAAAGTCCCAGAGATCTTGTGACATAATAATTGTCTTCATTCGGATTTTCCAAAACTCATATCCTTCTCCTTTAAAGATAGGAATAGGAGTAGAGGGAATTCCACTGTTCGGATTCAAGGCCATTGCAAAGAGTGAATTGAGAGAGTAGTAAGATCAATCGTTGAACCTGGTATGCTCTGATACCAACTGTTGGAGCAACCAAGTTAACTATTGATCGTGAAAGAGATTGAATGGATACATATTATTCATACGAATGATCTCTTAAATAGAGCTTACACATAACGTAAACAAAGAACAAAATCAAACTAACAACTTATGCCTAGTAAACAGGAAACTAACGTAAGACTAGGAACAAACATAACAAATCACACGTGCATGCAAGGCATGCTTATTCATGCAACGGTAACATCCATCTTTAGAAGCCTTCTAGAAGCTTGAATTATATTCCAACAAGACCGAGATGCAGAAGAAGCTTGGGATGAGATGCTACCAATCATAAAGAGAAGGATGAGTGCAATTTTAGATTGGCCACCATATTGTGGTCCGGCCAAATAAGAAGTAGCTGAAGATATTGATGTCAATCTTAGAGGGGACATTGCTAGAAGTATTATTAACATCAAATAAGGATAGCATTACGTGTGTGTAATTAAGTAAACAGTTCAAACTCATGTATGTGTATGTGCGGGTCAAATAGCAGTCATTGGCGCCAAATGTAACCACCAAAACAACTGCTTTGTAACTATCATACAAGAAGGTATGAATACCATTGTATACTAGACAAAAGGAGATTGGGAAAATGGTGTTTGAAGAATGTGAAAGTGGCAGTGGTAAGAGAGACCGAGATGCAGAAGAAGCTTGGGATGAGATGCCACCAATCATAAAGAGAAGGATGAGTGCAATTTTAGATTGGCCACCATATTGTGGTCCGGCCAAATAAGAAGTAGCTGAAGATATTGATGTCAATCTTAGAGGGGACATTGCTGGAAGTATTATTAACATCAAATAAGGATAGCATTACGTGTGTGTAATTAAGTAAACAGTTCAAACTCATGTATGTGTATGTGCGGGTCAAATAGCAGTCATTGGCGCCAAATGTAACCACCAAAACAACTGCTTTGTAACTATCATACAAGAAGGTATGAATACCATTGTATACTAGCACTTTAATTAATGTATGGATATTTTAATTGTGTGTTATTTCCCCGTGTACATACAGTGCGCAGTGCGTTGTGTGTTCGAGAGGAACCAGTTTGCGATCTGTGAATCATGTTAATTAAGGGCGTCGATAAGTACAAACTAATTAGTATTAGGATATTGAATGTACACACAATCATAAGCAAAAATTAATAACATATTCAGTTCAAAGACAGTAACAGTGATAGCAAACATATGTAGGTGCAATGAATGCAGGTGTAAATGAGAAATATGAAAAGAAAAAGTGATGAAGATATTGGTAAAATAAGACAACAAAAAACAAAGAATTAAAAAAAAAAGGATTCAGAAAGGGAACATGCAGGACATGGGGTAGCACTGAAATGAACAGCATCCTATGTCCACCCCAGTTTTCGAAGACCATCAAAGCTACCATGAATATTCCCACATAGAATTATTAATTCATTTATATTCTAAAAAAATAATAATAAAATAAAAAGCTTATAAATTCTCAAGCGCGCACACTGCGGTAGACGTACAATGACCAGACAGATGTTTGCATTCTCTCGAGGTAGCATGAAGCTAGAACTTTGGAAATGAAAGATTTCATATAAAAATTTTTATGCTAAAACTTTTTATAATATAACTATGTCAATATGTTATAATACGTATACGAGGAGAGGAGGTGAACGATAGATTAATACCAAACATTTATTAAAAGAATCTAGCCTAAAAATCTTGAGCACTCACCACCTTTTAAAAAAATGAAAAGAAAAGAATTTAGATTTAAATATGACATTACTAAAAAATACGAGTAAGAATAATAAGGCAACGAAGGGTTTAATAAATAAATAAACATAACATTTAAAAATCTCTTAATTAGTAAATTCTTAATATCCTATAGACAAAATGATGTATACTTACTGAAGATTAAGCCATAGATGGTGTGATTTCCATTTGCGGTGATATATGAGAATCAAATATTGCTGGTGATTTCTAATTAGGGTTTGGTCTCTCCATTTATTTTTATTTTTATTTATATATTTTTTATATCTTTGCAAGCTCAGCTCACAGATGCCGGAGTGAGAGATGCAGTAGAAGGATGTGGGTTGTCTGAATCGTAAATTGGGTCAAAAGTTTTGTTCAACCGGCCTGTCTGCAGTAGGGATGGCAATGGGTCGGGTATGGTCGGGTATTGGTATTCCCAACCCCATACCCGATTGTTAAACCCTGTCCCATACCCGGCCCAATACCCATCGGGTATCTATCGGGTATTACCCGTCGGGTATCGGGCATTCCCGTGGGTTTCGGGTATACCCGTTGGGATTTCAAAAATAAAAAAAAAATATAATTCTTCTCTTTTTATATAGATCAACTTTATATATATATTAACATCAAGATACATGAACCCAAAGACGTTTTTGGTACATGTTCAAAATATAAGTTACCAAAATACATCTCCAACAATTCCATGAAGAAGCCACTACCCAAAATATAAGGTACCAAAATATACAGCCCTGTCCAAAATATACATCTAGTAATTTGATGGGACGAGTTAACGGGTATATGTTTCGGGTAATTGGGTCGGGTAAACGGGTATATCACCTAATCCCATACCCGTCCCATACCCATGAAATTTTTAAAATTAATCCCATACCCGCCCATACCCGTCGGGTTTCGGGTATACCCGTCCCGTGGTTTTTTTGCCATCCCTAGTCTGCAGTGCTACCATAAATATGTAGCAGTAAAACAAACTAACTCTCAGTTTCATTTTAGCATGTTCGTACATTGATATATATAATAGTAAAAGTAAATTCCCTTTCTTATATATGATAGGCCGGCAGTAGACAAATTAAGAAATCAATTAATTCTCAGTTACATATTTATGTAACTTTCTTTGTATAAATTAAGTAACACATTCACCTTGATCATGTTAATTATAAGTAGCTCAGCTCAAAGTTTTAAAATTAATTAATTAAGGATATATATACATATATAGAGAGAGAGAGAGGGAGAGAGAGAGAGAGAGAGAAACAAAGTAAGTACCGGGGTGATAAAGATCCGACCAGCCGCAGCCGCAGCCGGAGAAGAGAGGAGGAGGAGGAGATGGTGAGTGTGGAAAGTTGAGATTCGACCCGCCGCATGAATTCCATAGCTTCTTGCATTGGTCTAGTAAGCTCCTCTTTATACTTGATTAGCATATCATAATATGCTTCCTGCAGATTAATGAACAATATTATTAATATTTACAAACATATATATGCGTATATATATACATATACATATACATATATATATATATCTATATATATATATATGCGTATATATATACATATACATATACATATATATATATATATGCGTGTTGGAATTCAGGTGTCAAAATTGCAATTAACACATGACGACATGATTATTAAGTTATATACACATACCATGAACTGGTCTAGTTCTGGGTCTTTGTAGACGTTGTCTGATCTGCTCACTAAATTAGCCCGTTGTCGAGCCTCGTACTCTTGCCGCACCGCAGTCAGCCTCCCCACAATTTCCGGCGGTGCTCCCACCTATAATCAATCACACCTTAATTAATTACTTAATTAATGAGATGAGATGATGTATATTATAATTTAGTTAGCGGTTTAAACGTACAGCTCAATTAATTATATATATGCTAATGCTGAGATACGGAGTTGGTTTATGTAATATAATAATATATATGTTAATAATGAGTTAATTAGGTAGGTAGGTCACCTTCTGGCAGTCCATGTAGGCTTGAAGTAGGTTAGAATAGTGAGGATGAGAAATGATCTTAGCTTTAAGAGCTTCATCTTCATTGTTAAAGCTCATGACAGAAGGGTAGTTGTTGTTGTTGTTGCTGTTGTTGTGAGTGGTTTCGATCTTTACGATGGGATGATGATACTGAAGATGATGAAAGCCCTGATCAGCTCCAGCCGGATCACCTTCGTTGCCTCCTCTCCCATACGAGCAAACGCCATCGGGGCCAAGGTTAACCGATCCTCCACCCGACCCGTACAACAAAGTAGTAGATGTATTGCTGCTGCTGCTGTTCTCTCTAATCTGGCCCCCATGTAATTTCCATCAAGAAAAACCCTCGCAAGATCGATCGGGAGAGATTGAATTAAAACCCTAATTAAGGCCGGTAGGATGATCCAGATGCGATTGTTAACTTGTCTTAATTTTCTTTTCAGGCGATCGAATTACATCCAGAGATGTAGTGAATCAGAGAACAAATTGAACAAGTGTTGTTCCATCTATATCATATCATATCATATCGCCCGGGAGTAATCAAGGAAGATCACGGGCTATGGCCAGAAGGGGTGACAAGACCTTATTGAGACAGAATAAAGAAATATTAAGTGAATGTTTGAAAATTGATTATGTAGGGAGAGCAGTACCACCCTTGTTGATAAGTGAGAGAGACTAGTGAATCATGATTCCTCATTGATTCTATTTTTCACCTTTTATTTATGTAAGGGAAACACTCTCAACAATACTGTAACTCCAAACCACAAACCACTCACTAATTATTGTTGAATGGGCGATCGTGGTATAAATCTTTAGTCGGCTTCATTGTGTTCGGTGGTAAACAACGATACACACACACACAGTTCGATGATACACACGGCAAAGAACAAGAGGAATACGTAATCACACACTTTTGTTTCTTCTTATTCACATCCATTACAATTGCACAGATACAATATATACAAGTGATTTGTGGTAACTACCTATAACCGAAACTTAACTACCTATGTAACGGTTGTACCTGCCAAACTCCTAATTTCGGTAAGATTAGTATCCGGCCTTTGGCCATAATTCTTTTATCCTAATAAGTGTAACTTAATTAAATAATAATAATACAAACTTTTACTAAAATTAAGGAGATTAACTAGATTAATTTCCAATAATTATATCATAACCCTCATATGTGTCAACGTGTCTTAAGATGCATGTCTTTTTAATCAAACACATAGCTAGTCGACGACTCATATTACATTAGTCATGTAGCCATTCATACAAGTCGCATGACCTAGACAATCATATGGCTCGTATCACATCATACGACCCCGACAATTCTATACATATACGTGTCAAATAAATTTTTTCTGATACTTTATTTGATACGATACAAGATCCATCAATTATTTGATATATACAACACAAAATCCATCATTTCTTCATCACTTGTCTCTACATTTCATTTGCTTAATGACACTCATTGCCGGTTTTCATCAAAAACTACTTAACCTTGTTGAGAGCAATGTGAATCAACAAAGGGTCCAAATGCAAAGACATGGTGAAGACAAACCAGAAGGTTAAGAATTCAATCAGTGAATGAATCAAGTATATATATATACCACCCACAGCAACTAGACCATTAATGCAAAGCAATAATTATGGTTTTTTAAAATTCCAAAATCCTTGTTGATTGATAGTCTCTCCATGGCGTTAAAACCCTTGTAGATTGACAAAGATAAGGCAAGAAAAAGCCCAACGGTTCATCTCCTTCCTCCTATTGCTTTCACATTTTGTAGGTTTCCCTAATCATCTTCACGGTAGAAAAAATCGAGGCCCATTTCTTTGGGTGGCCAAACCCTAGATTCGCCAAACATATGTATGGCCAACCCTAATAATCATATGAGTCATATCATATCATAAAAACTGTATATTTATATACAAATGTATTCCATCCATTATTTAATACAACACAATAACCGGCCAAATTTACTATATTAACTCCAAATTGCTTTCATTTCTTCGTCACTTGTCTTGGCATCTTAATTGTTTTATCACACTTATTACATGTTTTGATTAAAAATTACTTAACCTTATTTAGTTTTGATAGAAACTATCCCACTATATAGGTGTTAAATCTTCTAACAAGGTTTCAACTTTTTCACATGTTAGGTATACGAAAGTATTACTATCTTCATGGATCATTAAGTAAACTCATATGTTATTAACAAATATAAGTTTTATTATAGGTGTTAATAAGGGGAATTGATAAATTAAATGCAAACATAGGATTCACCTATTACTTAATAGATGAAATTTCAAAAGAGATGGAACTAAGCTTTAATTTTGATCATTACCACGTATTATTCACAAACCAAATGGCAAAGTAAGAGGTCCTATTAGACCCTTAATTATATGCTTTGGGCATATATTATAGATTTTAGGAGGGATAAACAAATAAATGATAAATTCATAATATAATGAATAATAAATAAAACTAACTAATCCACCCCCTTAAACTTCACATACCATAACCACTAGATCTAAAGGCTTTTTGTTGATCCCGGCCATCACGACAAGGAAAGTGGTTGCATAAATTAAATTCTGGTGATGGTGTAGGTTTATTCAAATTTCAAACTTAGACAAACTCTATTTGTAACGCTGGGGGCAAGTGATTGTCATCATTAAGTGCATTCGAGTGTTGCTCATGATTTTTGGATGGCAACTCAAAATCAAGTTAATTTATCTTCACAGTCGATTAGTCTTCCTCGTTTTCTGCTCTTATTCAGATTACAATGACTGATTACGGAAAGTAGAAGTCCAAGATTGTTGGTGGCATTCATTTGAACTTTGAATAGAGGTGGAGATAAGTCTTAATTGCTTGTTGCTATTGATTCATTCCTTAAGGCCTTAAATTGCATCTCAATTGCTAATGGTGTCGGTGATGCAGTCGGAAACAAAGAGATAGATAATTGAGCATGTTGATTCAACAATAATACCAGAAACAATTCTTCTAACTATCGTTGATTCACAAAGAATACCGATAATCAGGGTTTACACTAACACACACTGTGATAGAGAGAAAAAACAGATTTTTCATAAACTTCAATAATCTTTTCCCCAACTCTTACAAACATATAAAGAAACAAAATCAAATTCGAATGGGCCACAAAACATAAAAGGGCCAAAAACTGGGCCAAATGCAAAGTCCAATAAAATGTAAAAATAAGACAAAAAGTGAAATAACTCCTAAAATAAGCTGTTTTTGGGCTGAAAGGATGACCCAAACCGCCTACGGCTGTTTGTGAAAACGTGCTCCTCGGTCCAACGGTCATTTTGACTGGTCCCGGGCCTGAAACGGAGACTTCTAGCCCAAGTTATGACCATTTCAGTGAAGCCCCTTTTGATAAGCGATCTTGAGCCTCCAAAAAGGCTAAAGCTTGCTCATCCACACTTGGACCCACATCAGTCGGCATGTTGTTTTGGTTTCAAGTCTTAAGCTAAAAAAGAATTAATTTGAAGTAGAAGAATTATCATAAAGAAAGATAATTAAGTCTCAAGAACAAGAATAAACAATGTGCTAAATTATAATTCTTGGTCATTCTTCAATTTTAATGGCAAAAGGACCTCAATTTCAACCGATAAAACCTAAAGAAACTTATGAACATTTTTTTATAATCAAAATTTATCTAATAAAAAGTTTTCACTCATTTTCCTTCAAAGTTTTCCTCAAAGAATAGTTAAACACCAAATTTAGCATCATTAAGTTTACTACTTCTTAGGTGGATGTTTACAAGAACCTGGAAAACAAGGCCGCAATCTCAACTACACCTTTTGTTTGATTAAACAATCTAAGCATTCATTTATGATTCCCAACTCGTTTATACCTTCTTTTATTGACAACTTTAACAAGAAGAATTCAGATTTCTATAACCTTAATCGACTACACACAGTTCATAGTAGTTTCCAATGTTGCAGGAGATCTCTAGGACTAAAATATCTATATGTATATATATCTATTTGTATACATATATATATATATATGTGTGCGTGTACGTGTGCGTGTACGTGTGCGTGTACGTGTGCGTGTACGTGTGCGTGTACGTGTGCGTGTACGTGTGCGTGTACGTGTATATCCATATGCATATGTGTGTATACATATATATATATATGGAGGATGGATTTGACACAAACCTTATTTTGTATAAAAACCATGAGAACAAATATGGTTTATTCAATTAGTAGATCTAAGGCTGTCATTATGACACCTCATTAAATCTATATACTAATTACTATTGTACATTAGAAAGGACATTTCAGTAATTATGCTGTTTAGTATATATTGGAAATGAATTAAACGATTCCTTTTTTTTGGGGGGCATAATTTAGGCAGCCGCTACTTTTGAGTAAAAATAGAACTTTGAAATTCAAATTTTTCAAGGTGAAATTAAATAGTTAGCAGTATTCTAGTAAACATTATATATTAGTAATTTTGTTATATAATTAAATGTGTGTAGTGTTCGTAATTTTGGGTAGTTAGAAGTTTTAAATGGTGCTATTTTGACCGATTGTTTAAATGTTTTAAATAATATAATATCTTTAAATTATATTAAGTTTGCATGTAATACGTGCTATTTTATATATGCTTATATGTAATTGTTTTATTATGTTTTATCATGTGCTATTATACAATTTATACAGTTACTTTATACAATTTTCATAATGATATTTACACAATCAGTTTGTACATTTTACAACTATACTATGCTATTATGCATGGATGCAAAATGCGTTGTGCTATTATTATGTGTTAGAGCATTCACAGTCCATTCCTTATCTTTATCCATATAATTACACTAAAAATCACTACTTCTTCTCTCTCCTTTCAATTAAATAATATTTTTTATACCTTTTTCATTACCTTTTCTCTCTCCTTCACTCACAACCACTTTCAAAAATATTAAAAAATTTATAAGGATTGTACAGTGATTCTTCAATATACCAATCCACAATAACATTTTCTCTCTCCTTCACTCACAACCACTCAAAATCATTCCATATAATATACCAAACACACTCACATGATTATAGGGCACGGGTTGTGAATGCTCTTATTATGTGCTATTATATAGATTAGATAGTTTTTGTATAATTCATGTTGTGCTATTAATTACACAATTAGTTTGTGCAATTTACAAATGCTACTATGTGCTAATGTAAAATGTTGTGCTATTATATTTATTGTTCGTATGTTCTTGATCGAACAATAAAATGAGTTGAATTGTTATCTGAATAAAAAAAATAAATCATACAAAGTTTTATATCCTAAAATCTATAGTAATAATTTAACGTAAAAATATAAAAAATATACGATTTGAATGTTCTTGATCCATGTCAAAAACACAACATCAAACACAAATTGAACTAGAATAACTTGTATTGTTGCAAAATTAAAGTATTTACAATCAAGAAACGACTGATAACTAGAAACAAGAACAAGAACCACACTCTAATATCAGAGTGTGTTTGACCTCAAACATAGAGATCGGAGACTAATGAAAGTAAGGATGAAACCCTAGATCAGTATGAAGAAGAAGATGAGAGACTATGACATCTTCAGAGATGATGATCACAAAGATATATATTTGGTTCTTGTTGTGATATGCAAGATAACAGACGAAGGGTGAGCAATTTCATCCAAATTATCAACCATGAACTCTCTTTTATCTTTTATATGATGCTTCCACGGACATAATCACCGATATAAGCTGTTCCATCAAGACTTCACGCCCAGTTTACTCAACCTCAATAATCAAGTGTAATATGCAAAACATGTACAAAAAATAACAAAAATATTAGAAAATAAAATACTAAAAGTGTAATGTGTGTGTAATTGAATTGAACACTTTTATTATTTCAACACCCCTCCTCAATTCAATAGGCAAACATATTAAACAAATTCAATCACATTTAATACAAATATTAAAATAAATCCAGAAACTAGAGAACAAGCATTGCATTAGGTGACTGGAGTAATAGTAGAACAACACACAACCATAAAAAAACCACTTAGGAATTTTTGTTTATGAACAAAAACCAGCAAACAAATTTAATATCAAGTGAATTGCAACTGTAATAGAGCAGCCACTGGAAAACTTGGTATGATAAAGACACCTTACATAGCTTGCAATTTTCGCTCAACTTACATGAACCAACTAGTAAGAAACAACAAGCAATTATGCAAACATTCCGAAAGACTTAAGCACAACTATAAAAAACCTTTTAATGACTGTAGCTTTCTTCCAACTTAGTTATCATAAAAAATATATTCTCAATCCAGCAATAAACTTTGGATTCACCATAGACAAAGAATAACCACAAACAACGCCAGAAGGCACAACTTACTGTAACCATCACATAAGAGAACAATCATACAACATAATCTCATTAACACAAAATTATATGATTGTATACTGATGAAACATAAAGCCATGAACTTAAGAGATGTCACAAGACACACATCAACTTACTGTACCATAGCAGAAAGAAGAAATCATATGAAAAATCATCTGACTAAGACATAAGAATCATAAGATTCTATGAGACTATCAGAAATATATCTGATAAGAGATAAAGTCACATGACTTTATAACTCAGAACCACGTCTGAAGACCAGAATTGTGAAGACATAAAGACTAATTCAACTTAATCAAAACTTTTACAACTTTACAATAAACATATTTAGAGAGAATTTGTAAAGAACATAAAGACTAATTTGACACAAGCCAAAAACTTTTACAACTTCACATACAATCTGAATCATAAGATTCAAGAGACAAGTCTGATAACAATAAGAATAGCATAAGCTATATCAGACTAAAAGACAGCCAAACAAGAACTCCGATTGAACACAAAATCATAGATTTGTAACCGGAAAAGAAATCCCTCGTAAGAGACAACATACAAGGCTGCTATATATATTCAAGAATAATCTTGACAAGATAAGTGGTTAAACTACCAACACCACACAACAAAAAACAGACAATACAAGACATGGGTCAATATTCAATAAGCCACCACAAAACCAACAACATGCTAGTAAAGCAAACATGGTTTTTCTTAGAGATGCTAGTAACCCATCAAGGTTTGATCATATATGATAGACATTGAATGGTGAACAAGACAGAATAGAATTACACAATCTGAGACAAAGATTTGAGAGTGTAATAAGTCCTAAGATTACTACTAATAGCAATCTTAATCAAAAAATAAAGTTCAAGTGACATAATGCGTCACAAAGACTAAACCAAAAATACAAAGAGATCATACAATAAGGCTCACAACAATTGTAGACTAGATTGAAAAAATGTGAACACCATCAAAGATACATATTTCATGAAAAAACAAAATCCTACGACCAAGCCTATAGACATGTGAATCAAACAAACAAGAAACAAGAATGTAACCACGTTTAACGGGTGATTCCAAAATAAAATGGATTTCAGACGATGACTTCGAATAACAGTCACAAAATCATATGACAAACTATACTTCCACGGGAGAATGTTTAATGAAAAATAAAAACAAGAAGGAATCCTGATTGATTAAGATGATTTGATCATAATAGAAACCTTTGAAAGTTTAAAAAACATATTATACAAAGATTATTAGCCAAAAAAACCAGATATCATTTAAGCATATCTATAAACTCCGATACTAATTTTAAGACAAAACCCTTGTAATAAACTGGCTAACAAAAACAGATTTATCAACTTAATTTTTCGACATATGCCAAGTGAAAGTGAAAATCACCGGGACCCGTACCGGCAATAAAACCAATGTACATTTTTTTGTAAGAAAATGCAGCTTAAAAAACCCGAATTTTATATTCTAATTTCAGCTTATGAGACGATTGTGTTTAATCATAAAATAAGAAGAATTTTAAGCTGCTGACCATGCATTTGAATAAATTGTAACATTTTAATGCATAAAGACATACACTGACTCTTAAAATAGTGAGCAAAATTTATTTTTAATTTTTAATTTTACATGGACAACCCATGATTTTTCCAGGATCCCATGTAAATCATGAAAGTTTGAAAGTTATAAAGTATGCTTATACCAAAAGCGTGTATGTGCTCAAGATCAAATTCACGTCTGTAACATCGCAAGAGCATATTTAAAGCAGATGTAGTTGGACAAAACATTGTATTTAAGATATAACCCAAAAAATGTACATGCCATTAACTGGAATCTTATATCTTTCTTTTAAACAAAAATGGGCAAATGTGACTAAATCTAAAAAATAGCATCGGACATATTTATCATCATTATTAATAAAGGCAACGAAAATGATATTTTCCTTGTTTTCTTCCTATTGAGCAAAACCACATCAGATTTTAAAAAATCACAAATTGTTTAATGTTTAAAATTGTTTGAGCTAAATCAACAGAAATTCTGTTCTTAATAAAAACTAGATAAGTCAAGAATCTTAAGAACTACAACTTAACAGGTTTATGAACTCAAGAACAGAAGCTTATAGACTCTTACTTAGAAATTTCCATCTAATCTCAAGAGCTAAGCAACCTTTAACCTAGAAAAAAATCTATCACAGATGTTTAACCAACGAAAATACCAAACGATGCCGCTAGGGAAAAGATAAATCTTGAGCAGCAGAAAATCATAGGCAATCACATTCAGAAATCAACACTTAGTATCCCAAGAATGATCTCAAAAAACCAATATCACAGACCAAAAAAATATGTAGCACGTCCAAGAATGATCTCAAAAAACCAATATCACAGACCAAAAAAATATGTAGCACGTTCAATGCAAATATGACCGGTGGTTTGTCTGTCACCGGTATTTATAACCAATGTTGGTGCTTGTAACCCAACCCAGATATGGCTAAAGAATAAAAAATGATTGCGTGATAAAAAAATAAACAAGAAGACTTACAGTTTCCTTGAGAGCTCTTCAAACCACAATAGATGAAGAACAGACAACAGCCCCATAGTAATTTGGTGGAGAAGTAGCTGTCAATTTAGACGTAAATTTGAGACCTCAACAACTATCATTTTATCCCAGCTACTCAAACATAATCTCTGCTCTTCCAAGATTGAACATTTGTATTTATCATATTACGTATCTTGCAACTTGAACAATCAAATTGTCGGTGGTCTTAGGAAGAAGAACTGCACGACTATCCAACAGAGAAGCTTTGTTTCTAATGAATTAAACCGCAAAGCCCCTTTGCAAATCAACAAATTAATGGATGCAACAACACCATATGATCCGACAATGCCAGAATTACAAGACCTCTGATTCTGAATTGATAGGGGAAACTAAGATTTGAGGAAGCACTAGTGGGTAAACATCAAACAGAGGTGACGCTAGGGTTTTTGACTAATTAGTTTTGATGGTATTGGAACGTAACCAGGAACCACAATACGACGAACTCTAAAACTTATTAGAAAAGACACCAATAACCACGAAAGGTCATGAAATCAGAATTATGAAACCCAAAATGAGTGCAAGAACATTAGTGAAATGAAAAACTTTCTTTCTGTATGTAATCACCAAGAACCCAAAGGAGTGACATTCTTCCATCAATCTAATGATTTCAGCGGAAACTATACCCAAGATACTTCAAAAATAACCAAGGAACAAAAACCCTAGATCACTTTTAACTATAAACACCGATACACAACGAATATGAGTCAAAACCCTAATTAATCGATTGGAATCTCTAAAACTTAAACACCTAGGATAAGAAGATAGGATGAGATTGTCGTCTTCAAAAACCACAAGAAACTTCGAGCTAGGGTATTTTAGAACATACGAAACCCTAACTCCTGAACAGCGGAATATCACGATTATCAGAACCAGAAGCTCACTTAGAGCTCTGATACCATGTCAAAAAACACAACATCAAACACAAATTGAACTAGAATAACTTGTATTGTTGCAAAATTAAAGTATTTACAATCAAGAAACGACTGATAACTAGAAACAAGAACAAGAACCACACTCTAATATCATAGGTGTGATTTTGACCTCAAAACATAGAGATCGGAGACTAATGAAAGTAAGGATGAAACCCTAGATCAGTATGAAGAAGAAGATGAGAGACTATGAACATCTTCAGAGATGATGATCACAAAGATATATATTTGGTTCTTGTTGTGATATGCAAGATAACAGACGAAGGGTGAGCAATTTCATCCAAATTAATCAACCATGAACTCTCTTTTATCTTTTATATGATGCTTCCACGGACATAATCACCGATATAAGCTGTTCCATCAAGACTTCACGCCCAGTTTACTCAACCTCAATAATCAAGTGTAATATGCAAAACATGTACAAAAAATAACAAAATATTAGAAAATAAAATACTAAAAGTGTAATGTGTTTGTAATTGAATTGAACACTTTTATTATTTCAACAATCCATGTTTGGTAGCTGAAATCGATAATGATGAAAAAAGAAGTAAATCCACTAAAAATGATTGAATTCATATTATAATATCCCAATAAAAATAACTTTATTAGTAAATAAGACGAAACTTAAATCATATTTATATTATTAATAACATTTATTTCGTGCTATTTGGGACATACGTTGTGCTACTTTGCACATATGAATTATGCTAAATGTTTTAAGATACGTAACTATTTTTGTTGTTCTTTGAAAAATACAGTTGATATTTATTGTTTAGATAAAGTATATGAAAATATTAATATTACAACTTTGATAATAATAAATAAATGGTAGCATGATTTTAGGAATTTTCATAATCAACCTGATTTGTATATAATATATACCCTTGATATATAATTATAGATATGACATATGACATAATTATTTGGTTCTTACAGTTTTTAGGTTACAACTTGTTTGTATCTGATCCTCCTCCTATACAGATGTATATTTATACATATGTGTGTGTGTGTATATATATACATACACACACATACATATATATATACACGTATGTATATACTATACATATATATATAAACAATGTTATATATTACATATACATATATCTATATATACATATACGTGTGTGTGTGTATATATATACACACA